>PVKA01002559.1:0-123061 GCA_004027165.1 Ctenomys sociabilis | reverse complement strand
CCCAGGATAGGCATACCTGGAAAATCTCAAACTTAATAGACTGGCACCCGAATCTCATAACAAGCTAAGGTTATAGCTGCACCAAAGCTCTACACCAAAGGTCAAAGATCAGTGCTATACAAAATGACAAAGAGAAGGGGAAAAATGCAATCCCAGACCTCGAGTCCATCAGGAAGGGCAGAGGACACTAGCTCAGATGTAATGAATGAAGTAACAGATACAGCAGCAAAGGAACAAGAGCAGAAAGCTATAGAGGAAATAAAACGAGAACTAATTCCCCAAATTAAAAAAGAAATATTTGAATACATAGTATCTGAAATAAAGAATGAATCCAGAAACATTGGGTGGAAAAATGATGCTCACCCAGAACAAGTGCAGAGAGCACTATTCCAGCTGATATATATGAATTAACAGCATCTGAAGCAAAGAAACAACAGCAGAAAGATCATGAGGAACTCAAAGCAGAAATAAGTTCTGAAATCAAAAAAGAACTTTTTGAAGTCATACGATCTGAAATACCGAAACAAGTCCAGAAATATACAGAGGAAATCCAACTTGGAAGAAAGTCATATGAACAAAAAGAAAGGTAGCTTTGTAGTTCTGAGTGGGATCATGAGTAATTTGTCTTTTATTGCAATAATTTTTTATTTAAGGGCTGGCGGTATAGCTCAGCGGACTAAGCGCTTGCTTAGGTAAGCGTAGGAACCAGTGTTCGATCCTTGGTTCCCCTAGCCGCGCCGGCCCCGCCTTCGGGTGCGCTGAGCCGGCGATGCAATCCGGGCGCAGTGGCGCGCGCCTGTAATCCCAGCCCATGGGAGGCAAAAAGCAGGAAGATCACTATGAATGTGGGTTGCATGCATAGTGAGACCCTGCACAAAAAAAAAAAAAAAAAAAAAAAAAAAAATTTATTTAAACCTTTATTGTGCATTTTTATCACACTGTATATATAGAAGAATAAAGTATAAAATGTCACAAATAATTTTCAAGTTATTAATATATTTTCTAGATATACACACATACAAATTCAAGATTGGTAATGAACTTTAATCTGCACGTATTCTGTTAATTTTTTCTTACTTTCCAACATGTGTTGACAAATACTATGTTACAAAAGGCTATTTTTTAAAATATTCCATTTTGTACTTGTATCACCACTCATTTAGTTAAATATCTCTCTGGAAGCATCTATATTTTTTAATGAAAGTGCTGAAATAAATAATCTAGCAAAATTTTCTGTCCTTTAATATTTTCTTCAAACTACCTAGGAAATGTTAGGTCAAAGTGAAAGTAATTAACTTGACATTTTCTTTCAGAAAATCTGAAGTAAGCACCAGTGAGATAGCTCAGTGGACTAAAGCACCTGCTTAAGCAAGCCTAGGCAACTGCAGGGACCATGGTTGAATGCCTGGCAATGCCAGACTCATCCACAGGGCAGGCTAAGCCAGCCAGAGTATAGAAAAATGGTTCAGGCCTGTAATCCCAGGGATGGGGAGGCGAAAAGCAAAGGATTACCCAGAGTCCAAGCTACATAGTGAGACTCTATAACAACCAAATACATTTTAAAAAAGAAATCTGAAGAAACATTTCACTCAGGTTTGTGATGCAACATATGACTTCCTTTTTTATATTATATTTTCATAATACAGAATCTTTAAGGACTCTAAGTATATTTATCAAATTGATAAATGGAAATTGCACACAGTTTTTTTAATCTATGTTGTTGTTATGGAACCAGAGATGCCTTTCAAATATGTAAAGGTTATTTGATTTTCCTTCTCTGGAAATTATTTGCGTATTTATTTCACTCTGCATTGTTAAAGGTTTAATCAGCTGAAGAGCACCAAATATAAATGTGAAGTCAATCACCTTCAAATTTATTGATTTGATGCAGCAAGGGAAGGCATTCAAGACAGGCTGTGCAATGCAACATGACAGAAAAGAGCAGTGAAGTACTTTTGGTAAAGGTTACTTTCTTGATGAATGATTCTGAAAAAAAATTTTGAAGAAAGAGGGTATACATTTGGGTTTAGTTGCTGCTTTTGGATAAGATAGGGAGAATGCAGGATTACCTAGGTTTGGGTAATACTAACAGTTGAAAGTGCTTAAGCAGTTATATGTCCCAAATAGCAAATGAAGAGCAAAATTTTCTGGGTATATTATGGGTGAGCACACAGAGGTCATATGAGGAGGAGTTTGCTATGACATTTAATTCAGTGATTTTAGGAACTCACAGTTTCTCATAATTTTCAGGAATAGCTTTGCACTCAATAGTCCATCTTGCCTAAGGGATGATGGCATCCTTTCTTCCTTTTGAACTCAACCAGTAATCATTCCTTTAGTTCTCAACCTATATTTTCAGAAAAGATTTAAGCAAAGCTTAGGTCGTGCACATTACTGGTTATTGGCAAAGACTTTTCAATTGTATCTTTTTCATTAGAAATTTGGTTGATGACATAACTTTATGCAGGGTATTTAACTTTATTGATTTCTTTCTTTAGCTTTAGGATACTAAGAATTGAACCAAGAATATTCTCCGCAAAGTACATACATAGATATTGTTTTTGTTTTCTTTTGTTTTGTGAATTATTGGAAACTGCCCTTTTAACTTTTTAAATTATGAAACAAGAGGTGGTTAAGTAGCTTAGGTGCCTAGGTTATTTGTAATGCTCTTATGTCAGACCCAGAGTGTATGGAGGTAATAAGATGAGCTGTGCCTAGTTTTCCTTATGGTGTTGTGTCTATAGAAAAGAATTAGAAGCAACAATAATATTTAGTAATATAACTGATAATGTTAATGCATTTATAAGAACTCTGATATCGTGTAACAGTTCAAACAAGCCAGAAACTAAAGGCATGGTTTTAATAAGGGTTTCTCCTGAGCTAATTGGTAGAAGAAAATGAAAACAGAAGAATAGTATGTGTATGTACTTTTGATAATTGAAGGATATTAAATTATATGGATGCTGTGAATGTATGTTTTATGAATTCTCAAGTTGCCTTTGAAGCAATCCTAGTTATTTAAAATGGAAAGGTGAACAAGCTTATATAGATTTGGACAATCAGGCACATTTATTTTTATCTAACATAGAAAAGATGAAGATTGTTGAATATTTGGAGCAGACGCTGCAGCATACTAGGCTAGGGTTCCGTTGAACAAAAAGGATATGCCCATTTCCAGAATGTTGTCTAGATAAAGATTAATTTCTATATTCATACTTTTAATTGTAAGTTAATGAACCTGAAGGAAAACACAAAATAGAAAAGGTATTTTTTCACAGAACATATTAAGAAGCAGAGGCCTACAAGACATGAAGAAAGTAGTGGTAAGAATTCAAATGTTAATCGTCAATTTAGAAAAGCAAAACATCTTGGAATAGGAGGAACAAAAATCCATTATGAAAAGGAGGAGAAATAAAATATCAAGTACGTGTAAATCCTAAGGAAAAGTAATGAAAGGTAAAAGGATTAAAACTAAATGTAATTAAATATGTCACATACATACTTTGGCTGTTGTACAGATGCCAGTACAAGAGATCTTTAAGCAAGATTTGATAGTATGAGATGTTGAAGAAATTGTGTCCTCTGTGCTAGCAATAATATTACAAAATCCAATCAGTAAAATCAGTGAAAGATAATTGAGGGGGTTCTAGAAGATTCCTTGAACTAGCCAATAAACAGCAGCTACTTTGGCTGCCATTCTCACCTGTGGCCATGGACAATGAGAGGCGTTCAAAACTTCTACACAGTAAATCACTGAGGAAACCAATTTAATACACACAACACACCTGCTATCTTCAAGTAACCAAAACACAACAGACTCATTTCCAAATGTGTAGATTTTAAAGAACATTACAGAAATTGTAAATAAAGGAAGAAGCAGACAAGTAATTTAGATGCATTTAGCAATTTCTTCAACAACTGGGTAGTTCACAGGAAAGAAATTCTAAGCAAAAGAAAAAGAAATGCTTAATTCATGTATAGTATCAGGTCATCATCACCTTGGATCGCTTTTATCAGTAAGTACTATTTTTAACATTGCATGGGTTAACCTTTCTTTACACTGAATCATTGGCAGCACTAAATTTAGCTAAATTCAGGCCAGGCTATGAGCACCTGCTCTCATAATGCTTCTCTGAATGTATTGTAGCAGAGAAATTGTGCTCTTGTTTAGGAGCACACAATTTCATCCATTTTGTTCTATTTGACACATTTTAGGGATAAAGCTAATAATTTGAAAAGAAGAAAATACAGGCCATGTAAGGAAGACAGAGCTTTTGAATCAGTTTCATTGTAAAAATTCTGGATCTGCCTTTTTATTGTGACATCACAGTGTCCCGTTATATAATTTGTAACTCAAATTATTTTGAACCTTCCTTCCCCATCTGAGCTGTGAGTTTCTATTATGAGTATTAATTGCCTTCCACAGCTATGGAACAAGTGTTCCAACCATAGCTGCAGATTTCTGAAACCCTAGTATTTGGTAAATGTACCTGAGTTACAAGAAAAATAAATAACTGTGTATCTATAGATGTTTTATGTGCAGATAGACAGAAATGATAAAGAGATAGAGATACAAACAGAGAGATTGAGATAGAGATCAAGATAGAGATAGAGGTAGAGAGACACAGAGATAGAGATAGAAATAGAAAGAGAGAGATAAGGTTATATACATAATCAAAAAGCTTGGGATAAGTTTGGGACAAATAAAATTAGCTATGATTTATAAAAGAATTTAATGACATTAATTAACAGATTAAAATGTTTTGTGCCAGGGAAATGGTTCAGTGGAATAAGTGCTTCCCTGGCAAGCACAAGGGCCTGAGTTCAATTCCTGGTTCCACCAAAAATAAAAAAATAAAAAAATATTTTAATGAGGGAAAATTTTATTTCATTACAATAAAGTTATAAGACATTCAGCTTCCCCAAAAGTATTCATTAGATTTTCATATCTGTAACTGAAAAAGTTACAATTTAAAATCCTGTAACATTTTAAATGTAAAATCTAAATATTCATATAGGTAATATATATTTGATTTCATTTTGAAAATATTATAACTTTATAAGCAAACTAAGGCAGTCAGTGTTTTGGGCATTTCAGATTGCAATCTGAACAGCTAATTTGAAGGTAACAATATGCAACATAAGAACCATTGTTAATTTCCTAACTCTTGTTTTGAACTTCTGTATTGCTTTATTTTTTATTGCCTTTTAATTTTTTTATTCTCTTTAAGTCAAAAAATAAAATAAAAAAGTTTTACTTAGATTTGGGGAAAAATTGTTTTCTGTTCTACAAAAATAGATTTTTCAGGATAATTGCTTTAACAAAAATTAAAAGAACCAAGATAGCAGTAATTGTAATGAGCTTACATAGTATAGGATAAGACTGAAGATATACAGGAAAATTTTTTTCTACTTTCCAATATGTTTATAGTACAGGTAGTAATAGGGAATTTCCTCATAGATACCTAGCTGTTTCATGCTTATAATAGTTATTTTTTCAATCTTCAATAAATTTACCAAACAAATAGAGCACATTTATATCCTAAAGTGTTAGCATAATTTAAAAAGTGCTTCACTTCAAAGTTAATACAGAAACACGTCAACACAAAATAAGACTAAGAAGCATAGGTATAGTCCTTTGCCATATTTCTCTAAGTTCTCATTGATATAAATTCAACTCCATTTCTTCTATGATTTGAAACATTATTTTTGCAGCTTAAACATTTATACCTCTACTCTCTATTAACTGTAGAAGTGATCACTAATAGCTCCTGTAATGAACTCAGAGTAAATACCAATAACTAGGATTTATTTTAGTTTCTTCATTGACATGAAGAAACTAAAATACTAATAATTCATTAATTTGCTCAATATATTTTGCTAGCAAGTGATGTAAAGGAGACTATCCCACTCAGGTTTCTCTGATTTTCAAAGCTATCCTTTCTACTCCAACCATTAATTCTCAAATTTTTACTATATAGGTCTCTACCTATTCATTAAAAACTTCCAGGTAACAACGTAGAATAATTTAGAAATTAAGTAGCTGATAATGACATTAGATTCTCTGGACTTAAATCTTAGCTTCTTCAGTCAACAACTACTTAAATAAATTACAGAGCTATTGAAGTAAATTATACAATGATTCCCTTTTAGTAGCCTAAAAATGGAAACTGTAACCTCCTATTTTTATCAATGGCAAAGACTTTGATAATATATGATAAACAACTAGCAAACTGGGTTTATACTTAGGCCCCAGTACATTATGCTTAGTATATATTATGAGCCCTTTAAAATATTTTCTTTTGTGGAAGACAAATACATTACCCACCCATTCATTTTTTACTGCTGCCATATTGTATTTAAAAATAAGAGAATAATAATAAATTCATGTCCTAGTTTCTTAATGATACTGTGCCTTTAGTTTTCTTGTAATAAAAGCTCATCCCATTGTTTCTCAGTTAATTTTATCCAGTGTGGTTCATTTTCCAGCATTTTAGCAAACTCTTCCTCTCATTAATGTTCTTATTTTATCTCCATAACTTCAGCCCAAGAAATAGGTCCCTTCTGTGCTTAACTAAGGATTGAAGGGTACTATTGTTTATACACTGGCTTCTAGAAAATTCCATGTAAACTAGTAGTGCTTTGGGTTACATAATTTTGCAGAAGTTGAGGATCTGTTCAAGTTCATTCATTAGAATAGTGCTTTTTTTCCACAGAGACTGAGCTCCATTTGGAGTGTGCTTTCTGTTCCATCTTTCCGCATAACACCCATTTCATTTGAAATTCTGTGCACTATTAAGGAATCATATTTGTGTTTTCCCTTAAGGAAAAGAAAAGACAGTTCCAGAAGGAAAGAACTGTCTTGGATCTTGCTATTCCCAATTTAAAGAAAAAGTGGTTTTGCAATGACTACTATAAACTGTTTTGACTATTGAATCATGCAAAGTATCTTAGTACAGATGAAATAGGAATCACAATTTTAAAATAATTTATCTTTCTTGTGACCATAAGACACATATTTTGCTAATGTTTATCTATGACAAAACTCTCTATTATATGAATTTTGCCTGGATATCTACAGCAGATGTGAAATAATGATTCTACAAGATATCTCTAAAAGTTAGATAACTGTATATTACTAAAAGTTATATTACTGGATCTTTGAGATGAAAAATCCAAACACGTAGTTTAGAAATGAATTACAATGCAAGGTTTTCACATTGGAGACCAGCCTTTTTATGAATGGTGTCACAGAAATTTTGAATTTAAATATAAACTCTCCTTAAATTATTTCTTAAGCAATAGTATTAAAATATGAAAAAAGTTATCATGGATAATAAAAATTTTCTGTTGATTATTGAATAAATCCCCTGAATTGGAAGCAAATAGGTATCTGTTTTTTAAGTTGCATGTGTTAAGAAACTTTTTTTTTCAGCGATGAGAAAGCTGAACCAATACAGTACTACATTAGCTATCAGTGAAAAATGAATGGAACACAAATTTTGTCTTTAAGGAGATCAAAATTTACGGAAGTCCTGAAAATAAATCTGCCTGTAGCATGAGTTATGTGTTACCATAGAAATATATGAAAAATACTAAAGAGGCCTAGAAAGTGTAGTATTTGATTCTTCCTTGGGAAACAGGAAGTCAAAGAGGAGACCAGATAAAAGCTATACCTTGATGAGTAAGATTGTTTCATAAGGGGAAAATTAGTGTCCTCAAAGCAGAAAAAAAACATTAATAATTGTGTTTCAAGTGCCTTGAGATGCAGCAGCCTGAGAAGTTTCTGGCCTTGAGGAGTTAACCTGCATGACACATCTCTCAGTCATTCTGTGAAAAACGTCCAACCCCTGGTTTTCATGATTGCTACAGTAGTGGATTGTGTGACTTAATTTATTTTGTTGAATCCTAGTTTAGGAGGTATGGAGTCAGTAGGATAATGAGTTCTTAAACTCATATGAGGCAGAGAAATTTCAGGGTCTTTTGAATGACCAAATAGACAATAGTTATATAAACCATATTTTACAAAAACTTGTATTTTCCATGTAAGCATAAAAAGGAAGGGAATTGTAAGGTGAATGTAGGAAGTGTGAAAGTCAGAGGAGTGCTGAAAGTATTTAGAAACGTCATCAAACTAAACTTTAACAGCATAATAAACATTTTTTAAGACGATTCTTCCTTATTGCAAGACAATATTTAGAAAATTCAGGATTCACACAAAAATCACTTTATTTTGAGTACATATGCATGGATATTGCATTATAACTGTACTTGCATATGACTTTAGTGTTCTAGAAGAAAGGGAAGGAGTCTTTTTATAAAAAAGAGACATCCAAAGAAAACGTGTATTAAAACATTTTCTTTACTACCTATTTCTTCAACTGAATATCAAAATAAAACAATTCTGATTCCAGATTCTTAAAGTAGAACTGAGAGCCCTTGGTTCAACTAACTGTAAATAACTGAATGATTGTGGCTCAGTTTTCTGTTGCATGTAAACAAAATTTCCATCTTCTTCAGGCAAACACATAAGAACATTGATTTAGTACCCCAAGACCGAATAGAAATCCTACTCTGGCATCTTATCTCATTGCCACTGAGGATGCATTTAAAGCATTTCTCATAATACCAAGGTGTTCCTTATTCCTGAGATGTACCTTACATATTGATCATAGGACTAAAGGAAGCCTGATATTTTTCTTAAAAAAATGTTTTTACTTCCTGATAAATATTGTACCAAGTATTCACCATGGAAAATTATGTATGAAATAATGTATGCTGTTTAGAATTCTTTATTTTCCCTTTAGAACTTGAATAAGGTCTTTATCCATATCATGAAAATAGATGATCCTTTAAAATTTAAATTTAGCATAGAAGTTACATAAGGAAATCAATAAATTTCATTGGGAAAAATACAGCTTATTTCTAAATTTATAAAAAGTATAGTAACAAATACATTATGTGTTTTCATTAAAATAATTCTTGCAACTTCCAATACACTTATCCTCTCATTCTTATACCTTCAAAAACCGGTTTTGGAAGATGTCTTTCATGTACGTCTTTTGGGCTGTTATGACTGCCTCAATGTCCTAAATTAATTCAGAAGTTCTACCTTCTATAGTCATTTTTTACTTTGAGAAATAATTAGAAGCCACACAGCATTGGATCCAGTAAATACAGGGAAGAGGATATACTATAATATTTTGTTAACTGTTTAACTTTTGTTAGTGTATGTTTTCAGTGCAGATTACACTCATCTTGGTTAGTGAGTACATTCTGTAGCTTGTTTCATTTCTTAATTCCCTTTCCCTCCTCTCACCTCTTTTTCCCTCCCCCCTAAAGCCCTTATTCCAATTTGCATTCTTGTTGATTTTGTTAATCTTAACCCATGTAATGGCATATAATTTTTTAATATTCATTGAAGTTAATGGGTTCCTCTACACAGTACATTTTTCATCTACTTAATTTCTCTTCTGCCTCACCCTTGTTCCCTCGGACAACTTTCCATTTGTAAAAGATTCATGCTCTTGTCCTCTTCTAGCCATCCTTTATTATTTTTGGTTTGTGTTTTGCTTCATTAACTGAGAGGTACTATAAGGTATTTAAGCTTGTGTGTCTGGTTTATTTCCCTCAACTTTATGTTTTACAGATGGTCCTATTTTCCTACATATGTCTCACGTTTGTCATTGTTTATGGCTGAGTAGTGGTCCATTTATATATTGATATCACATTTTTTCCATGCATGTACAAACTGCTTCTAGGTTTCAGTTAAGAGTTGTGTTGCTATAGACACTAATATGCTTATAACACTACAAATTGCTGATTGATGCTCTTTGGGACAGATACGTAGCAGATTGATATAAAATTTCTAATTTCAGTTCTTTGGGAAATCGCTACTGGGGACCATGAGTTATAAACTGAATCTAGAAGACATCCAATGTACTGTCCTTTGAGCCAAATTGGACTGTGGAAACTCCCTGCTTGCCTTGGGTCATAGCTGAAACCCTAGTGGTGTTAAGAAGCTCAGAGAAGAAGCAAAGATCTGCTAAGGACAATAAAGGCACCTCAGGAAACCATAGTTTCCTTATTTCCCTATCTTATAGTTGCATGAATAGGTTGTTCTTATTAGTCCACTGTAGTCACTATTACTATTCCCAGAAATACTCACTATCCTTTATGCTTTGTCCTTGACACAGATGTAATCAATAAATATAAACATTCTGGCTGATGCATGACCTTTTCTTTCCTGTAAACAACTGGTCAGTCTAGATCTCTGTTGTACTGTTATTTTTGTCTCTTGTTCTTTCTTCTCACCATAAGCCCTCACACTTGGCAGGAGGTTTGAACCCACTGCAGAAGTCCCCAGTAGATTTCCATATTGGGCTATGCAATGCTTGCACTACATAACATTCCCACCAACAGTGAATGTGGGCTTCGTTCTCACTACAGCTACATCAGCATTTGTTACTGTCTGATTTTTTGAATGATTGCCATTCTTTTCTGTGTACAATGGAATTTTAACATGGCTGTAATTTATATTTTTCTAATGCCCAAAGATGATGTATTTTGTATTTATTTCTTGACCATTTGTGTTTCTTCCTTTGTTAATTTTCTGTTCATTTTTATGTCCATATGTTGACTAGTATTTTTTTAATTTTTGATTCATTTAAATTTTTCAGTTCTCTATATTCTACACATTAGTCATATCTCTGAAGAGTATCTCATAAATTTATTCCATTATGTAGCTTGTTTCTTCATTCTAAAGTTTGACTCTTTTGTTGTATAAACCATTTTAGTGTGATGTATTCCCATTTGTCGATTCTAGTTGTAATTTCTTCTTAGGTTATGTTTAAAAATCCCTTCCTACACTAACATCAAGTGTTTTATCTGGTTTTTCTTCTTATAAATGTAATTTTTCTTTTATAATTTTTAAAACTTTGATCCATCTTGAAAAATTTTAATTTAGTATACTACAAGAGCTAATAGTCCAGATTCAATTATGTGCAAACAGATAATATTTTGTTTCCCTTGATGAAGAGGGCACCTCTCTTCCAAAATATACATTTAGCTCCTTTGTCAAAGATCTGATAGCTGAATGTGTCAAGGAATGTTTCTGCATCTTCTGTTTATGTCATTAATTGGAATATCTGTTTTTGTTCCAGTACCATGCTGTTTTTATTACTGTAACTTTGAAATATACCTTCACTTCAGGCATGTGATGTCTCTGAATTATCTTTATTGACCAAAATTCGTTTGGGTATTATGGGTGTCTTCAACCACTACATAAATTTTAGGATTGTCTTTTCTAGCTCTATAATATATGCTGCTGATATATATTGGGATTCTATTAAATCTGTGTAACAGGTTTTGGAATATGACCAGTTGAACAATATTGGTTCTACCATTTGGGAACAAGGGACATCTTTCCATTTTTCTGATGTCATCTGCAGTCTCTTTTCTCAGAGCACTACAGAATTTAGTGCCTACCTATTTATGGATATCATCGCTTCTTGATGGAGTTTTCATGTAATTGGTGTGTACTGTCTTTTTTGTCTCTTGCCTCAGTTCTAGCGTAAAGTTTATGAAGTGTGATGCCAGAAGGCTACTTCTGCTTGTTTTCAGGATCGTAGTGCATAAAATATGGTTTTCCATTTTAGTATTTAAATCTGTGATCCATTTTGACTTATATTTAGTGTGTGGAGATGGAAATGGATTTAGTTTTAGACGCTGTAATGTAGAGATCCATATTTTTCACCACAATTTATTAAAATTGCTTATCATTCTTTTAGTGACCGTGTTCGGCTCCTTTTTCACAGATAAGATGTTTGTGTATGTTTGTATAATAAATCTTTTGAAAAAGAAAGTAGGTAGAAGTCTTGAAGACATAGTGTAGGCAGAGAATTTATGAATAAAACCCAGTGACACTAGAAATACTCAGAGTCAACAACTGGAAGTTCATCTTATTAAAAAAAGTTTTGCACAAAAAGAAGTTACCAAAGGGTGAAAGGACAACACAGAGTGGGAAAATTTTTCAGCCAATTGTACCTAGGACAAAGGACTTCTCTCCAGAAGATAAAAAGAATTGCTAGAAATCAGATTCCCAAAATTGAGGACAAATTGAAAATTTTGCATTTTAGATGAATAGGCACTTCTGAGATGAAGAAATATAAATATTAGGTATATATATGAAAGTGTTCAACATCATCGATCATTTGAGAGATCCAAATCAAAGCAATGCTGAGATTCCATCTCACTGTAGAGAAAGTGGCTATTTTCAAGAAATCAATCAGCAATAAATGCTGGAGGGGCTACAGGTGAAAAAATCTATGAGGTATATTAGGGGTATTTTAGTCAGGTGCGAATTGAATCTATATAACCATTTTGGGAGCATGGAACATTTTTCCATTGTTGGGGGGAGTGCAGAATGCAGGCTGACATAACCACTGAGGAAAGCATTATGGAGTTTGCTCAAAAAGTAGGAGACATTTTATTGAAAGGAAATATAATAACTGTAAAATTGCTCCATGGTATTATTGTTATCATTCTAAATTTTCTATGGGTGTCCATTCAGTCCTAAGTAATCACATATTCACATAACAAATTTTTTGGCTAGGCAGATAGCTCAGTGGAATAGGTGCTTGCCTGGAAAGTACAAGGCCCTTTGTTTGATTCCAGGTACTATCAAAAATATGTTATATCTCTTTTATTATATTTTAGAAATATAAAGTAGTAAAAAAAAAAGTCCATTAGAAACAATGATGGGTCATGTTAGAAATCTGCCATGATTCTGATGGACTTTCTATGATGGATGGTTTGTTTCTTGTCTCTAACAACTTTTAACATTTTGTTCTTTTAGTAATTTCTGGGGTTTTCATTATCATGTATCCTGGCAGAGATTCTTCTTAATTATTTATAGATGGAGTGCTATGTACCTCACTTACTGCATGTTAGATTCTTTTTATGTGTTTGGAAAAAATTTTTGCTACTATTGCTGCCAAAAGTCTTATTATGTCCTTTATGCTGATTCCAGCTATTTCATTGATGCCTATTATTCTTATATCATTTTTTCTTTGCATTATCTTTCACCTATTTCATTATTATTTTCTGGTTCCTGGTTTTTGGTTTTTTTTTTTTTTTTTTTTTTTTTTTTTTTTTTTTTTTTTTTTTTTTTTTTTTTTTTTTTTTTTTTTTTTTTTTTTTTTTTTTTTTTTTTTTTTTTTTTTTTTTTTTCTTTTTCCTTTTTTTTTTTTAGGAGATCTTTCCTTCATGTTCTCTAGTTGCAGTATCTTAAAGGTCTAAATGTTTATCTTCAAGTTAACAATTTCCAGTTTTCAATAGAATTCTTAATGTCCTAGATATCTGTTTGTATCTGTTTCATGCATTCTAGTTCTTTCCTGTATTGTTTATTCACTGTTTCCATCATTTCCCTATTCCCCTCAATTTTTAAAAACTGTCTTTTATAGTTGTACCGAGCAATTATTGCATACTTATTTTCATTTTTTCTTTCCTGAAAGATTGTTTCTAATCTGATTTCCTGCACAGCTTGACAGAATTATTTCTTTGCTTCTCATGCTGTTATCTCAGAACATTCAAGTGTGGGACATTCAAGTTCTTCTATGACCTTATCTCCTGGACTTCTTTTAGAGGTTTAACATTGTTTTTTGTTCTCTTCTTTATCATTTTTGAAACTCCCAATGTTCTTACTGAGTCTTCAGTGATGGTAGGATTGCTCGGTGCAGGGACCAAGGCTCTCAGTAGAGTTGGTGTGAGAAGACTCCACAAAATTCTTGCTGTGTAGGGTTCAATGAGGTTTCCACATCTATGGCTGTGGACTAATGGCAATTCAAGAAGGATCCACTGAGATGATGAGGCCAGGCCAAAGGTATTCTTGATGATGGGTGGATAGAAGGTAGAGCTCACCAAGGCTCACTCAGGCCCCTATAGTAGTCTTTCAGGCAACACTGGGAGGGTGCTCTGTTGAGTTCCAGTTAGGGTGATGGTTGTGGGGAAAGGCCTTCCAGGCCCCCTTCGCAGTTTTCTGGATGGAAATGGGTGATTGGGACTCAGCTGATCATTAGCAAGTGGGTGGAGGCTGCACAGCAAGGATCCCCAGGTTCCTCTGGCAGGTTTCTGGGTGAAGACTTGGCCAAGCTCCACTGAGAGTGGGGTGGTGAAGCAAGGTTCACCGAGTCCCCATGGTAGTCTTCTGGGTGACCAGTGCTCAGAGGAGCTCTAGTGAGGGGGAGAGGGTAGTAGGGCAAGCATCACCAGGTTCCGTTATGTTGTATCTTTATACTACTTCATGAAAAATCATACATTTGTGCAATTGAGGGTTGAATCAGATGGAGTATGAAGCTGTATTTTTGAAGCCAACAAAGAGAAAGAGAATAAACATAATTTTATGTGAGCTTTGAAAAGAGGACTTAAATGCAATAAAAATGAGGTATTGTAGGGAGACAATGCTGCGCAAATAAGCAAGGCAGAATAAATGTTCTGGCAATTGGAGGTACCTAGCTTACTATGTATAGAAGAGTCAAAATCATTAAAAATGTGCCAAAAGTACTATAAGTAGGAGACATAAGATAAGAGAATGGGTCATGCCATAGACTTCCTGAAACTGAGAGTGCAGGGTGAGTGGCCAATCAAGATGCTACCACACATTAGACAAAACAGGAGAATACTTGTGTGGTTTTCTATACACAAGTATTTCTAATGCGTAAATTGAACACAGCCAGGAGAAATAAGATGCATTGGTTTGAAGGGGGAACTACCACTTATTCATAAATCTGGCTTTTAGGTGTAAAACTGTCACTCTTGGAGGACTGACAAAGAAAATATAAAATTGGAGATGGCTCACTATAACTAGTAATCATGAGAAGTCTAGAGCTTAAGACTTCCTGTTTTGGGTAATAGGGACTTAATCCAGTGTAGTACATGCCAGGCAATCTTTCATTCACTAAGATACTTCCTTAGCCATTTTTAAAACTTAGCTTTAAACTTTGTGGTAGATTGTCCCCAAATTGTCAGGATGGCCTTGCACTTTCAGTCCTTCAGCTTCAGCTTCCCAAAGAGCTTGGATTACAGGTATGTGCCACTGTTGACGGCCTAGAAGTAGCCCATTTTAGGTAAATGGATCTAAGGTTAAGCAATAATCAGAAGAAAACAGATGTGCAGATATTGGAGCCATGAATGAGACAACTACAATACTGCAATACTGAGTGATTGCCGAGTTACTTAGATTCCTTCTATCAATATTAAGAATTAGTTGTTTATATTAAAGAGGAATTGATGCTGCAAATGAAGATTGACTTAAAAAGGGAAACCTTTCATTAAAAGCTGATTATTTACTATTTTCTTCTATTTGCTTTTCTTTCTGTTTTGCCATAACCATGTTTTTATGAATAACCAGAATTGTTGTTGTTTATTAGCAAAGTAAGAAATGGAGAATATCAATAAGTTTCACAAATCATTTCTTGGGGGGTTTGGGTGGTACTGAGGATTGAACTCAGGACCTTGTGCTTGCCAGACTAGATCGTTCTACTGAGCTATTTCCCCAGCACCACCAAATCATTTTATTAATTCTGCTATGTAGGATTTCCTCCAACCCTGTGTGATACTTTTTCAATATCTATTTCTTAGTATTCCATGCATATGACATTACCTGAACTAATGTTTCTGTATATTCATTGTTATGTCTATTCCTATCTATTATGACACCTATTTCCATTTCTCACATCCTAGTTCCTTTACATGTCATTGTAATCTGTATTGAATGCACTCAGAATCTAGAGACATTGCCCATTTTGTCTTTGGGTTTAGATTTCCCGTCTGTCTTTGCAATGTACTAACCTCAGTGACCTCACTATTATGTTAAGTACATAATTATCATCTTCACTGGGATGACATCAAGCTGCTTCAGAAAACTCTTCTTCAGCGTTATTACAATGTGGCCACCGGATTCAATCCAGGTCTGTGCATCAGATTCAGATGGGTTCAACAGCAATCAATATAACTATGCCTATTTAAAGGAAAACTCCTATTGCTTCCTGGAATGTGTAAAAGGACTCTAGAGATGTTCTTCTCACTCAAAGAAAGAAAATATTTCCTATGTAATATAACTTGTTTATGCAATGAAAGTATATCTTTTGATATGAAAACAGAAAAATACAAATTAATTTTGAAGAAAAACAAGAGAAACAGAGACCAGAGAGATAGCTTGGTGATCTAATTGCCTGACTGGCACGCTCAAAGACACAGGTTTGATCCCCAGTACTGCATGCTTTGACAGCCCTGCACCATGCTGGTCACTAAAACCAGGCATGGTGATGCATGCATGTAACACTAGCGCTAGGAGGCTGAGTCAGGAGGCTCACTATGAGTATGAGTTGCATAGTGAAACCTTGTACCAAATAAATCGATGAGTAAATCTTAAAAAAAACTAAGAAACGCCCGGAGCGAACAACATGGTGAAGGCCGGGGAAAAGAGCGGCGGCAGTGGGAAGAAGGGCTTGAAAAGGAAAGCCGCTGTAGCAAGAGGCTGCAGTCGCCAGGGATGGCGCGACGGAAGGCGGGGTCCAGCCCCCGAAAGCAACTACCTTCCCCCCAGGCTTCAGCATTTCGGAAATTAAGAACAAACAGCGGCGACACTTAATGTTCACGCGGTAGAAACAGCAGCAGCGGAAAGAAAAGTTGACTGCTAAGAAAAAAGTTAAAAAAGAGAGAGAAGCTCTTGGTGATAAGGCTCCACCAAAACCGGTACCCAAGACTATTGACAACCAGCGTGTTTATGATGAAACTACAGTAGACCCAAATGATGAAGAGGTTGCTTATGATGAAGCTACAGATGAATTTGCTCCTTACTTCAACAGAGAAATGTCTCCCAAGATTCTCATCACAACATCAGATAGACCTCATGGGAGAACAGTAAAACTCTGCCAGCAGCTCTCAACAGTTATACCCAACTCACATGTTTATTATAGACGAGGACTGGCTCTGAAAAAAATTATTCCACAGTGCATCTCAAGAGATTTCACCGATCTAATTGTGGTTAATGAAGATCGTAAAACACCAAATGGACTTATTTTGAGTCACTTGCCAAATGGTCCAACTGCTCATTTTAAAATGAGCAGCGTTCGTCTTCGAAAAGAAGTTAAGAGAAGGGGCAAGGACCCAACAGAACATGTACCTGAAATAATTTTGAATAACTTTACAACAAGGTTAGGTCATTCAATGGGACGTATGTTTGCTTCTCTTTTTCCCCATAATCCTCAATTTATTGGAAGACAGGTTGCCACATCCCACAATCAGAGGGATTACATTTTCTTCAGATTTCATAGGTACATATTCAAGAGTGAAAAGAAAGTGGGAATTCAAGCACTTGGACCACGTTTTACCTTAAAATTAAGATCTCTTCAGAAAGGAACCTTTGATTCCAAATATGGAGAGTATGAATGGGTCCATAAGCCCCGGGAAATGGATACAAGTCGAAGAAAATTCCATTTATAAAGTACTATAGAAATAAATACTTGATTTTACTGAAAAAAAAAAACTAAGAAACACAGTTTTAATGCAGAAAGATTGCAGGTTCATCAGATATAAGAAGTGTTGCTATAAGGATTCTGCTATGTTTTAAAATTTTTATTACAGTATGGCCTTGCCTCTGGCTTTAATTTCACATAGACAAAAATTAACAGTCAAATGAAAGGAGAGAGCAAGGTTAAATGAACTGTAAGGTCATTTTTAATATGTAATTATTATTTTAAGAGATTTTCAGGCTACAGTTTGACTTAAGAACTAAATTTTTCCTTTTCTTGTAGATGGATACATCCTCCTTTGGTATTTTCACATGTTCTCTTCGTCCAAGTTTTATCTTCTTAGATAAAACTTCTTAGAAGGACGATAATCATTATGTCAGGGACTGCCCTGGTGGTGATTTATCATATCTTACAAAACCTTGTCTTTAAGTTATGAAAGCAGTCCAAGATTTAGAGTTGAGATTTCATCATATGATTTTTCTCAAGGGATATAATCATGGTCATAATAAATGCTATGAGATTCTCTGTAGTGTTTTCTCTGTTTAAGAAATAAAGAAACTGACAAATGAGATATGTGTCACATGACTGCCAGTGTCATGCTTTATATGTCCTGTACCGGCAAATCTTCAAATGCTCATGGGTTGTGCTTTCAGAAGGTGATTGGATTATGGAGACATGATATGCATCAGTGGATGAGTCTTTTGATAATTTTTTCCATAATTTTATTGAAGAACAAATAGCAATGAGACAGTTTCAAATCAGATTAGTAAAACAGACTCAATAATTAATAAATTGCATATTGTTTTCTTAGTGGATTTTTGTTGTACAAGGTGCAGACATGATATTCTATTTACAAACACTATTAGAGCAGATGCCTCTATTCATTGAATTAAGAGAATGTAGCTGTATAACTATCTTTCTTAAAACTGAATTATAGTACAGTTTCAGTAATAATACTTTTTACATTGTTATCTTCCTAGTGGTTATCCAAGTACAAGAAGCAGACAGGACATCCTGTCCAAACACTGTTAGTGCAAATCTTTCTTTTCATAGAATTACATGAAAGTAGCTACATATTTATCCTAACTGTTCTTGTATATACAAATACAGAATGGTCCTTCTTTGTATCCCCTTTTTTTGTTTAGTCCTGTCAGAGATGGGTATTCTATTGTCATTCAATTATTATAGGTGCTTGAATTCAGTGAAACACTCCAACACAGCCCAGCAGTCCACAATAGGGGTGGGCTATATAGGCTAAATGCAATGTTGGCAGGAGCCGTGCTTTGGGGGGGCTGGCCACTGGGGGTGTGAGCTACTGAGCCTACCTCTCCCATCTCTGTTTCCTGCCTGCAGTGTCATGAAATGCTTCTCCTCTGTCATTCCCTTCTCCTGCATTATCCTGCTGTGGATAGAGCCTACTATAGAAATGAGCTAAATAAACCCTTCCTTTCTTAATTTTTCATGTCAGATTCTTATCTCAGCAAAAAGAGAAATGTAGTTGAAACAATTCACCTATGAATGATCTTAATAAAGTTACTATTATAGGCACACATACTGTATGTTATTGTTGATAAATGTATGCATTTTCAGTGTTAATCTTTTGTATCTTAAGTGACCCTTCATTGAGTTTTCTAACTATGATATTAATACATTGTATTCATAAACAATAAAAGGAAATTGCTAATTTCCTACCTTGCACACAAAGAGTGCCTAGAAACAAATCCTATATTTCAGGATCTTTAGGGTGTCTTACTTCTAGGATAAAGCTTCAAGAGAACAAATACAACTTTGCTTCCAAATTTCTTTTAAAATTGCCTTTGCTTTGTTTGTATACCCATTGTTTATGTAATAGTTTCCAAACAAATACACTGGTATATATAAGATACTTAACCCCACATCAATAAGCTCATTGAATATAGTTCCAAACTTTTTGTAGTTGTTAATGAGGTCAAGTAAATTTATGATGAAATTCCATGCAAATTTTACAGAAATAAGATCTTTGTCTCCATGGTTTAGGTAAAGTAATATATTTTGCTGTGATAGATGAGCGAGCCATGATCCTATGCTTAATTTTCCTTTTAAAATTCAGACAGAGCCTCTGTTCTTGGTCAGTCAGTTTTCTTATTTTGTAGTCTGTGTGATGCCTTAAAAAGGAGATCTTTCTTTGGCTTTAAAAGAATTACTGCACTGATGTCATTTTTTATTTTTTATTGAGGTTTAGTTCTCAAACTAGTGGACTTTGTTGTGGTGGGGGACATGATCCATCTTCAAACAAATAACATCATTCCATTTCTTTATTATATGTAGCTGACTCTATTTCTAGATCTGTATCCTTGGATTAAACCAATTGTGAGTTTTTATTTAAATGACCTCTGTGCTGAATGTGTACAGTTTTAATTCTTGTCATTATTTCCTGGACAATACAGAAAATTACAATTTCAATAGCATTTATACTATATTAAGTATTATAAATATGCAAAAATTTAAATTATACAGAAAGATGTGTGTATATTATTTGGAAATATGCTATTGTACAGAAGGGACCTCAGCACGTGCAAACATTGGGATCTGCACAAGGCCCTAGAACCTGTCCTGGCAGGATGTTGAAGGAGGATGTGTAGATTTTTTTCTTTCCATCCAATGAAATCACTGAGTGCCAATATTGTTGAGCTGCTTCACACATTCAAAAGCAGTTTGCCATACACTAGTATAAAATGAAAACTGTAATAACATTCAATATTTAGAATTCAAAAAGGCTTTTGAAAGTCACACTCCAATCTTTTCTATACTTGTGAAAGTCATGGAAAGTGTCCTCATTTTTTTCTTTGCTTTGCTCCATGTTTCAGATTCTTGTTAAATTTTTCAAATGTATTTTAATTTTTCCACTGTTAGATAGGAATTTTAAATGCTCCGACTAAACAGGAAGCTCATGCCACTTTAAAATCCTTACAAGCTAATCAGTGTATCGCCATAGTAGCCAAGATTATATTATAATTTTTAAACAAAAGAAACATGTACATTTTGATTTGTCTCTTATGGTAGAGCTGTAGGGTGAATGAGCTTCAGAAGTTGAGTGTTTTTGGCATGGGTTCGGGTGGCTCTGTCTCTCAGAGCTGTTAAAATTCTATCTGCACCGTGCTTGAGAGCTTGCCTGATCACAAAGGAATAAGAATCAATCAGAATTATTAATATACATATTTTAAGCATGTAAAAAACAGTAAAAATCCATCAGTATTTGTACAGAAATTGCCTCAGTAATAAATATTGCAGTAACTTGAAATTATATGAGGTTAAAAATTTAAGATATGTATTAAGACTATTTAGCAGTAGAAAATAAACTATAAAATTATATACATTAAATGTCATACATGTTATGAAATAAATATATTTTTCCATTTCACTTGATAAGGAAGAAGTTCATAATATTTTCTTTTAATTGCAGGAGCTTTATAACAATATTTATGTTACCAGATGCATTTCTGTGTATTCCAGGATATTTCTGAGTCTCCTTAATATATTGTGTAGAACTAGGGTGACATGCTAGCTTCAAAAGAATATAATTCTGGAAGCCTTTGAAGACTATAATTCTTTTAAGAAAGATACAGACATCATTATTTGTGAAGTAAGAATAAAATCATGCCCTTTATTCATTGTCAATGGGCCTGCTCTTCCGGAATACATTACTATCTTTTATCTAATAGCCTATTACAGACTGTAGAGCATGTAAAAGCAATGATATTGCTCAGGATCTAGAGATTCCATTTTTTATTTCAATGCCATTATTAAGTAAGCCCTTAGACAGAAATTCAATACTGCCACACTACACGATAAGCTATGTTAATAGCTCATGTTATGCAAGAACTGAGCAATTACTCGAAACTTAATAGTAGGTCTGTGAAAATGTGTAATTGGCCAGATTTTCATCCACAGTAATGTTATGTAGTTACCTTAGTGTTAGGAGATTAGAATGTATTCCTTTGAAAAGCGTTCATGAAGCAGGGCTAGATAACAGAAGAAGAAATTCTTTTCATACAGCACTACAGGGATAAAGGGGGTAGAGATATTTGTAATTTGTTTGAATCAAAGTTGCATTAATAAGACATAAGCATAGAAACTTAAGTCCTTAGTTCTTTAGTTTTATAAATACATATGTGTCCAAGAAAATAGATTTTGTCAAATGAAGCTACTTTGTAATACGAGGAATATTTTACTTTTAAATACATAATAAATTGTAAGGTTAACTTAAATGTGTTAATGCTGCAGAAAAAAAATATAAAATGTGTGATGTAAGAGATAAAGAAGAAAAAGTAATTATGAGTGTCAGTTTAGGTATAATTATAATTAATGATGATGATGTTGTTATATTTAGAAAGCAGTAATATAGGAAACCCACATGGGAAAAGAAATCACCCTATTTTAAACTATTTTAAATGTTGTCTTTTCAGTTTTGTGTTCATGGGGTTGAAGCAGTTCATGTGCCATTTTATAATTAAACAATTCCACTTTTGCTTTGCAAAGCTAGAAGCACATGAATTATTAGAAATCACTAATATGAATATTAAATGGTGACAGTATTTAGAAAGTTTAAATTCTTTGCAATGCTTCATATAACCAAGCATAAGAGGAGAAAAAGGACTAACCTGACCAGAGAGATCACAGATGCGGTATAGTTTTTGAGGCAAAAATGACCTGTCTTGCCTTACTACACTACTGTGCTTACTACTTTCAGGCAGTGTCCCCCAATATCTGACAGTTTCAAATGACACTATTATTTTCTGTTTTGTTTAACTCCTCATCGAAATGAGGGAAACAGTTGAGATAACTGGAATGAAGATGCCACAATAGAATAAAAATTTTCTTCCCCTGACAACCATGCCACTTGGACCACATCTAGCATCTACCTCTGCCCAAAGCCCTTCTTTGTTCCTGAAAGCTTCCTGCCTGAGAAGTCATCAAGCACATTTGTCGTCAGCACCTTTTGTCTGTCTTGGAGGGTGTGACTAACATTGAATGTAGTTCAACGTCTGCAGTGAAAACTAGGCTCAACGTTTTACTTATTCATTTTTTTATCCTTACAGCAGGTTTATTCATAACTGCCAAAATGTGGAAGCAACCAAAATATCTTTAAGTAGGTAAATGAAAACCTAAACTGGAACATCTTGACAATAGAATGTTATGTAGCACTAAAAATAATTGATCTATGGAAAGAAATCATGTTAAGTGTGAGGGTATAAACTTATAACCCCACCATTTGGGAGGCAGAAGCAGAAGGAACACAGTCAATAGTATGCTGGACTAAGTAACAAGATCTTGTCTTACAAAATAAGATAAATGAACACATAAAGCAATAAAGAAATCTTAAATACATAGTGCTACTTAAACTCTGCTGAGGGCCGGCCTATCAGCTCAGTAGATTAAAGATCTTGCAAGCAGGCTGAGGGGAAGTGGTTCAGTCCCCAGGCCTGCCATGCTGGCCACATCCCTGGGGTAGAGTAAGACAGAAATTGAGACTGGGCGTGGTGGCATCCCAGAACTTGAAGGGCTGTAAATAGGCGGATCACTATGAATCCAGTCTAGTAGTAAGACCATGAATACCCTGTATACCCTTCTCTAAAATAAAAAAAAAAATCCATTGAAATGCTTCATGTTGCATTATTTCAAATATATAGCATTCTACCAAAGGCAAAAATTGTGCAGATGATTTGAGTGATGCTTTCCAGTGCCAGATGAGGGGCCTATCCTTGTAATTCTAGAAATTGGAAGGTTAAGCAGGAGGATCAGTATGAGTTTGCGGCCAATCTGAGCTACTGAGTGAGTTCAAGGCAAGCCTGTACTACATAGTGAGAACCTGTTTTGAAAAAAACAATTCTATAATTTCCAGAAAATGAGAGTCTAAAAATTGTGGGCTATTGTTAGGTTTTCTAACTTTGCAAAATTTTGTCTATCTATTTAGCAATTATGATATAACATCAGTTGGACTCCACAAAAACTCATGTGGATCTCCATTCTTGTGTTTGGTTAGGTCTGATACAACGTTACTGACCAGGTAAGGATAAATTAGTTTGCATCTTCATAGTATAAATCCAGGCTTTAAATTCTGATCTACCTGAAAATATTTCTAGGTAAATAGTTTTATGTCTAAAAAATAGAATCTATTTTGAGTTCTTAGTTCTGTGTTTTATTGTCACAATATTTACAGTGCAATTCATTTGTGAATACTGTACTGTGTTTCAATAGATGTCATCACCTGTAGGATTCATAAGAAATGTTTATCTAGCCCAAACAGGTGAAGTAGATTTGGAGTCTTTTCTGATTAGATTGAATCTGAGTCCATAGCTGAAATGCCCTTGTAGCAAGTGCATGGTAAATGAGAAGCACTTTGGAACCACGGCTGACCTCAGTTAAAATAACAGTTTCAACTTCTAACTAATTTAAACTAATGATTTTAACATTATATTTCTACTTAAGCCAGTCGTGAATTATTGAATACATTATTTGGAGAAATTAATACCTACTCGGCAAGAACATTATGTTCCAATAACAGCTCTGTTCCATATTACTTAATTTTGACACATAACAAATTTACCCCAAATTAGCAGCTCAAAAGAATAAAACATTTTATCTCACACTATTTAAAAAGGCCAAGGCTCTGAAGCAGCATAGTTGGATATGTGTGACTCTGGTTCTCCTGTAAGGTTGTAGTCAAGCTGTTGCTTAGGGCCTTGCTCATCACAAAATGCCCTTGCAGACTGGACTCTGCCCTTTGGCTCCTCACTGTTTGACAGCTAGTTCCAAGAAGTGAAGAGGATGAGAAGAAGCAAACATCGGTGCTTCCATTCATCACGTTTATTAGAAGACGAATTCCTAGCTCCAGCCTGTCCTCCGGAGGAGAGGCTCACGTAAGAGCATGAATGCCAGGAGGCAGGACTTGCTGGGACTCCGTTTCGGGTGGTGACCACCATGGCTACCCACTTGCTGACTGGGTTTTGGCAAATCGCTCCACTGCTTGCATTTTCTTTTGCCCTCACAAGTTTAGAGATGACACTGTATAATCTCTTCTATATCTATTTTGTCTCTCCAGAATGAAAATACGCTTGAGAATGTTTACATGGTAGAGCAGGTGGAGAGGAAAACTCCATCAATGGAAACACCTAATTTTAATATCCATCTTCCACTTCCCTCAAGTGATTCCTGACATATTTTAACCATTTGGGACATATTCCAAATATATGATAGCAATTAGCAATAATTTCAATTGAATACTATAGATTACTTTATGTGTTACTAATGATCACTTCTTAAATTCTTTCAATTTACAACTAAGAAAACTATGATCTAGGGGCCGGCGGGATAGCTCAGTAGAATAAGAACTTGCCTGACAAGTGTAGAGTCCTGAGTTCAATCCCTCGTACCACAAAAAAAAAAAAAAAAAAAAAAAAAAAAAAAAAAAAAAAAAAAAAAAAAAAGAAAGAAAGAAAATTGAGATCTAAAATTTATTCATATGTAGCTTTGAGTTACAAATATAACAACTGGCATGTATCTCTGGAAAACATCACAGGTAGCAGAACTATTTTTGCTAAGGAAATAAAATAAATACCATGTATTAACAATTTCCTATATGGCTAACACTCTTCTTATTTTATTTTATTTTATATTTTATTTCATTTTATTTGCGCTAGTACTCTTCTGAATCCTGTTTTTATGCTCCTAACATCCTACCCAAGTTGGCAGAAAATTTATTTCATACACATGTGGGTTTATATATCCTGGGAAAAACAGGATTTGTTAGCAGTAAATGTGACTACAAAATTTAAGACTCTTTAACAATTGCTCTCCACTACACAAACAGAGGCTACAGAACATGGAGATGATGTTAAGGCAAATTCAGCAGAAGATTCATGTTGGAAATATGACATAGCTGCACAAACACACAGCCAGGATTTCACAGTCATGGAAAATGCTGTAGTAGCTCTGCAAGGATTCAACACTCCTTTAAGCATATGACGATCCAAAAGTTAGAGGAAAATGATAGCAAAGAGGCTAATCGTATCAGTTATGGATTAGAATTTTGAGAATATAAACCAATGTTAAAAACTAGAAATTCAATGAGAAACCAAAGTTTCCTAACGACATACCAAGCTTAGCAATTCTATATTCCTAAGGCATAAAACATTGTCAGTTGCTATAGTGATTGTTAGATATGATAATTTCTTCATCAGTGCAATCCTACGAAGGTGGAATTGGATTCACTGTGGGATAAAACACTGACCGTAGTTAGGTACAAGTTGACAAACACTAGTATCAGGCAATAATTATTTCACTTATTTTTGTTTTCATAATGAATGATATGTTAGTGAATCCTTGTTATAACTACAATGAAATACAGAAGATGACTAAAATTTCTGTGAAGGCCTTGTATTGTTTTGATCTGTTTGTAGATCCGCTCAACAATTCTGAGAAAACTGTGAACATACTGTTAGCTGCTCTAGTGAAAACCACAGGGAACACATAGCTAGTACCTAATGCTTTGAGGAAATTGTCATCTGAGTTGAACTATCAGCAATGAATGGCCTTTATTTTTCCTGTGCTTATACAACCTAATACAAGGGGCACCACAATTTCTTGTGTTGTTTAACTGGACAGACAAAATATAAGATAATTAAATAAAATTGAATTTCTGATAAGCTACTAATAAATTATCACAAAAGCTTGGGACACACTTATGTTAAAAGTACACATTACTTTTTTTGAATTTTGATTTAACTGGACCATATATTCTTATTTGCCAAAATTGATAATTTTAATTTTGAGGTTTTGAGAAAAATTGAAAATAGTTTTCTCTTTCAGAGTTTTTGCATCTGGTAGTCTTATCCTTTAAGACTTGACTTTGAACTAAGTAAAATCTAAGCCTCAAAGATTAGCAGAAAAAAGAGAAATAAAGAGAGCCCTCCTGCCAGCATAGCTGTGGCATTTACTTCCTTTCTTGCAGTGAACAAAGCAATTAACATATTTGTTACAAGGATGGTAAGACCCATCTCAGTGTATTCTTCATGAAGATGAAATGCACTTAAAACTCTTCAGATTATCTCAGGTAAATCCCAAAGGATGTTTTTATTATTGTTTTCACTGTTTTTGCTAGAAAAGCACTAGGCTTACATTTCTTCAAGCTTTCCCTTCATTTAAGTACAAATGAGTGTCATGTCATACTGGTCATTTCCATTTCACCTGAGCCTCCCAGACTATGTATGACAATGTTGGCCCATTCTCTGGATTTTTTCCCACTTGTTTTTAATAGCCTCAGCAGATGTCTCACATATTCCTGTGAACAATTTCCTTCTGTTTTGTGTCTCAAATCTATTTCATCTGCTACTCAGGTAGGATTTTTACAATATTTGTCACCCCATCACTGGAAGTTCTAGCATTCTTATGGGTGCCCACCACTGTGCTCTAGGGTTAACCTCTTCTGCCTTCAAAGCTGCAGTGTGCTTGTTGAACCTTGGAAACACACTTTATTCACACCAGTGCCCCAGACACAGGGTCAGAGTACATTCTGATATTAATTGAAACAACTACTGTTTACAGTATCTGAAGTATTATTGCTTTAATTCTCATATTACATTTTTTGTAGAAAAATTAGCATTTGGTGGGGTCCAAACTTTTACAACAGAGCCTTTTCTATTTCCCTCCCTTCCCCTTTCCTTCCTTCAAAGTTAAGTTTAGAGCCCTCATGAGTTATTCTAAAAATAAAAAGATTAACAAATAGAGAAAATAGAAAACCTCACACTGTACACCTCTTTTCTCAACCACAATACAGACACCTATAACTAGCTTATTTGTTCAGTATTCGATGAAAAATTTCAACGCAGAGTGGATTATGAATGTAGAATCAGAAACAGGCACAGAGTCTCTCTCTCTCTCTCTCTCTCTCTCTCTCTCACACACACACACACACACACACACACACACACACACACACACACCCCACACAATAAGGCTTATTAAATTTATGAAAGTCTCTTAGTGCTTACCAGAAAGAAAGTGAAAAAAAAATGACTGTTCAAATATAAAGCTATAGGAAAGGACTTGGGGACTTCATGCAACCTTGGTCTTCCTTCTGCTTCTGTGTCTGTATGCTCTGTTGTAGAATACAGATGCCTAGACACTTGGAGTACTTAATAAAGTAAAAAACTGAGAAAACGTAAGAAGAAAGCATTAAAAGAAATTATTAGTGATGCTTAAAAATAGAGATTGTAAATAATGATGAAAGACGAAGCTATGTCCAGCGAGAAAAATCTTACGGAAGACCCGAGAATGCATCTCACTACTTCCTGCCACTGCTGTTCCATGCATGCTTGCCCCATTTCCTAGAAGCTCTTTTTCACTATTCTTCCTAAAACTTTTCCACTCTTCTGCAAATAACCTGCCCTCTACCCAGCAGTGACTTGCTTTCTCTCAGAAATAGCCATTTTGCAGCTATTTCCTCACAAAGATTTTTCCAATTTTACATTTCACTTTTTATTTTAAGAATTTCTGTTGCTCATCTCCCTGAAGCCAGGAACCATACACTACTCCTCTCTGTACCAGCAGTGCTCCCTTTATATACCTCATTTTCATACTCTCCCACTGGATGGTTAAGACCAAAATAAAGCAAGACCTGCATAACAAGAAATGCAACATTTGTATCTGGTAAGGTCAGTCACGTACCCTCAGGGTTTATCCTGTAACCCCAACCCCGTACCGCACTTTGTAGATCATTTGTCAGTGTCAGCCAAGTGGATGAGTCATGGGCATTGCTTGAATAATTTGCGCTCTATGAAAGCCTGAGAGAATATTTTCTCTCCATGTGACTCTCCTTAGGCACACTCTACATCATGATCACTTTCCTCTGTGGCCCCATATCTCCTCGATCAGAAAATTTGGGATGCAACTGAGTTACATGATATTACAGTACAGGTTCTCCTGTCTCCTGAGTCTTCACTGACCTTGACAGGCTAGGCCAAAATGCTGGCTGACCTTGCAGCTCTTCCTTTTCTCTAGGTTTTGTTCTGCAAACTTAGGTTGTTAACCCTCCAGAAGAGAAGTTTATTATTACCCTGCAACATAAGCAGTTCAGTGTACCCTAACTATCTGTCTAAGTATCTGTCATCTTAATCATAATATAGAACAGGTATTTTTCATCAAGTATTGATATGTTGAACTTTAAGTCCCTATAAAATATGAAAAAAATAATGTAAAAAATAGGGATAAACACATACATATTTTGACACAGAAATTTAGAAATCCAGGACAGTCCTGTGACTTTTTTTTTCCTTGTGTCTTTTTTTCATTTATTATCTCTAATTTAAAACAAAACAAAACAAAAGCACTTTTACTTGAGAGAAAGGATCACAATAATTGGTATGTGATGACAAGAAGTACGTATTTAAAAGACCAGAATGACAGGCATTCAAGCGTGACCCTTCTATCACATGTTGCTATCTTCAGTTCAGTTGCCTGGTTCACAGGTATCAGCATATTAGTCAGGGTGAGAATCTTACCCATTAACTGCTAGTTTCAAAAACTTGCTGTTGTTTCTCAGGATCATTGCCTTACCCACCTTGTGAGTATAAATGTATGGCTTTGACCCTGTCATGTTTCCCAGCTTAAAGCCATATTAATGTGCTGAGCTGTGAAAGGCTCAAGTCAGCAACTTACGTGAATAACCCATTACTATTGTGGACTGCTGGACTGTGTTGGATTGTTTTGCTGAACTCATGCACCTATAGTATTTAGATGCCAATTGAATACCCATCTTCAACAGGACTAAACAAAAAGGGAAGGACCTTTTTCGTATTTGTTTATGCAGAATGGTTGGGATAGATAGAGCTACTTTCGTGTAATTCAATGAGAAGAGAGATTTGTATTAATAGTGCTTGGACAGGGTATCCTGTTCACTTCTTGTATTATGGATAACCACTAAGAAGATACCAATGTACAATATATTGAAACTCTCCTGTTTATCAGTTTTGATACTGTCTCATTGCTATTTGTTTCTTAATGAAAAAAAAAGAAAAAAATAAATAAATTAAATGTAAAAAAAAAAAAAAAACAGTACTCCCTGAGCACACAGCTAAGTGTACTGCAAATAAAGCATGATCTTGTCCATAGAGTAAAAAATGCATATTTGGATTTTTTCACTCTATCACTTGTTTTATTTCCCATTATTAAGTGTTTTTAAAATTTAAGGAATTGTATAAAAGACTGAAGATATTGAACAAAAAATACATCTTAATCTCAAGTTGGAATATATTAATCCTTTTCTCAAGTTTTAAAAGTTTTTGTCTTTTTGAGTCAGGTTCTCCTTATGCAGTTCAGGCTGGCCTTCAACTCATGGTCCTCTGGCCTCAGCCTCAGGTGTGGGCCTCCATGCCTAGCTGGAAGATAGTAATCGTAGGGTACCTATGTACCCATTCTGACATTGTTATGTATCTTTTATTTATTATCATGCCCAGAATCCAGATAGATTTTTATTATTTCATCAAACTATGCAGCAGATTTGAATTTTTTATTAAAAGATCAGTATAATTAGTATAATCTTAAAACAAATAAAATTTCTGAAAAGGCAATAGACATTTATTTGGTTTTTTAGTGTTAAAAATTAAATGAACTAAAAATGCAATATACTTTCCTATAATCTGGAGCATACATTTTTTAATGGGACCAGCTGATATTACAAGCTGTCTAGTCCTCTGAGTTCCAGCATATTTATTACTGGATCAATCTTGAAAGATCAAGATTTAATTTACAGAAAATTCTAATGGACTCCATTCCAAAAGCAAAGATAATTTTTACATTTCTAGATTAGAATCTTGCTTATTTATAATATATGTTATAATGTAATAAATTTTGGTTTGGTGAGCCTAAAACTTTACTGTAGAACAAAACTGTGTTAACAATGTATTTTCTGCATCCTAGTAGTAAGAATGTCATATGATAAATAGCAAGCATTTACTGAACATTTACACAAGCAACACTGGGCTAAGAGCATAGTATTTAATTCCAGCCTTCTAGAAGATTGGTATTACTGCTACTGTAACTCTGCATAGGTACTAGCTATAGGAGGAGTCTGTACTGAGATCCTGTTCTCATAAAACCTTTCCCACTAGGGCGGAATAGGCACACTGTTGTTGAAATATATGATCAAAATTTACTAACTGAGCAAATTAGGTTTGCCTAACACTTAAGGTGTAACTCATGATTGCACAGAGTTAATCATGATTGGTTAGGTGGTGGTATTGTTCCTGAGTCCTGAGAAAGTTAACATCCAAGTATACGGTCATGAGATTGTTTATTCTGTGGCTACAAGGAGGTGTTCCTTAAAAGAAAAGAGTGTGCACCTGCTTGCCTTTTCCTCATGGAAAGTGTTTTATCATTGAAACATATATACTCATTTGGAATGATTACTTGCCTTGATTTAACCTTGCTGCACTTTTTACAGTGAGTTACAAAGTGCTACCTGTGGCTCTAACCTCTTTTAATCTTTTACATCACTGGTTAGAACACAGTCCACAAAAATAACATGTTTTCAGAAAGGCTGCTTTCAATGTAGATACTAAAACATGCCATCATTTTACTCTGCACAACGGAGCTACTTTTCAAGAAATACTTTCTTTTTAGTGGCACTTTCTTAAAGCTGCTGGCAAGTTCTAATGAGCTAGAGGATGGAAAGATCAAGCCCCATAGGTCACAGTAAATGGGACTTTGATCAATAGCATAAAATTGAGTAAAGACTGCAGTCTTGAACCAAATGGCTGAGTATATAGTCTTCATCTACTTATGATAATTATACTAAATGCACTCATGTAATTTAAAAACTAAATAACTACATTATTATGACTTGATTTAAAACATAAACCACAATAAGAATTTTAGAGAAAGTATTACAGAAAAACAGGAAGTTGACTCATGATGTAATAATCAAAATGAGACCAAAAGTTCATTTAGGCAGCTAGAGAAACTCAAGTACTTAATGTTATGTCTTTCTATGGGTTCTTTTCCCATCCCAAAGAGGTATATAAATGATTTTATATGAGCCTATTAGGATTTCACCCCACTATGTGTAGTTTATAAAGTGTATGTGAGAGCATCTAAAGACTGATCTATGTGAAAATCTAGATTGCTGTATGCATGCATACACATTCACGAGTGTATCTTCCCATTGATATGTGAACATAATTTACTCACCCACACAACAGATATTTATTGAAGCCAACTAATGTTAGGCACTAACAAAGGCACTTAGTCTATATTAGTCTTCATGAGAGCTCCAAATTACTTCACTGAACTGAGAAACATAAATTCTTGTGGAAGAGGCAATAAACAGAAACATAATGAATTAATACTTTTTATACTATATGATAACGAAAGTTATATTGAATTTGACCATGTGATGAGCAATAGGGGAGAGATCAGGAGGTATTATTTGCTTTTGAGAAAAGGGAATAAGCTTATTCCCTTTTAAAATCTACTCTTCACCTTTTAAAAATCTGAGGCGAAGAGTAGGTATGGCAAGCAGAAGGAGCCTGTGCAATGGCTATCTTAAGCTTAAGAATTGAGAGAATGGTAAAAGCTGACTTAAAATTTGAAAGATCCACTTTGATTTTCTGCTATGTTAATAGAATATTAGTGTATGTTGTGGTGGGTGAAAGCTTCATAGTTGCTAAAAGAGATAAATTTTAGCTACAGCAAGAGTGATAAAAATGGATTCTGGACTTATTTTCAAAGTTGAACCAGCTTGACAGTCTAAAAGAGCAAATCCAAGGGATGAAAACAAGAACGCAGTGAGAGAAGCCTCTATGGTCTTTGTTGGAAGGATGAGGCTGTCTTCAACTGGTACGGAGGAGACAATGAGTGAAGTGAGAGTAGTATCAGAAAGATGAGCATTTCACTTACAGACAAATAGTACAGCATGTCCACCAGGCATTGAGACAGAGTTGGATCTAGACACCTCAAATCATGAAGAAAATTAACTGCTGGCTTTTCTTCCATGCCTCACCCATTACAGCCATTCTCTCAACTAAAATGCCTTCCTTTCTGCTAGCCTGATGCAAATATTTGAAAAACATACACTCAGACAATCACTACTAACTGGCTGATGTATGTGTGGATGAATAACCCTCTCGAATTCCTTGTTGGGTTACATATAAAGGTGACCAAATTTCTCCTTGTCATGCCATTTTTGGTGGAACCAGGGCTGAACTCAGGCCCTTGAACTTGCCAGGCAAACACTTATTCTACTGAGCTATCTCCCTGACTGCTTGTCATGCCTTTTTTTAGTCAAAGATTTCTTGTAGACACTTTACTTATATTTTATAGAAATAAGCATAGTACAAAAATCAGATCATTCCAAATCATAATTTAGTATTTTTTGTGCAATAACTATGGCTTTTGCCTTTTCACTTGATAGAAAGGAGGAATATAATATCCTGAAATTTGTCTCAGTCTTTTCTCATAGTAAACTTTACCCATACTACTTCACTGCTGTCCGTCCGTTCTCTAGCAACTTCATTTTTAAATTGTTACAGTGAGAGAAATAGAATAGGTATTCTGGATTTTTCCAGAGATGAAAGCATATCTCATGAGCAGAAAGGTTATGCTTTAGATTCCCTGATGGGAAAGCACTTTCATTGTTGGGTGAGGATAGAGGTATAATTCTTTTCTTAATAATTAAATCACACCACCTTGCAGATTTCTCTCATTGTCTTTAGAGAACTAAGACATTTTTCTACCATCTACTACAGTTTATCAAAGCAAGTGTTCACAGGATGTGACTTCTCTAAAAACTCTACACCAAAAAATAAGATATCTAAAGAGAAATAATTGAAATAAAATCTAAAGGACACAAAGTCATTTCTTTTCCAAAGGGAGCTTATTGTATCCTGAATTTAGTTCTGTTAAAAAAATGATTTTGGCCAGCCAAATAGCTCAGAAGATAAGGGTCCCTGCAAGCAGGCAAGGGGCCAAGGTTTTGATACCTGGGCCTGCTACGCTGGCCCCACCTCTGGGGCACACTGAGACAGCAATTGAGACTGGCCATGTAGTGCACACCTATAGTCCCAGCTCTTTAGAAGCTATAAGCAAGAGAGTCACTACAAGTCAGATCTAGAAGTGAGACCCTGAACACCCTATAGACCCTTCCCTAAAATACAAAAAAAAAGAAAAGAAAGAGAAAGAAAGAAAGAAAGAAAGAAAGAAAGAAAGAAAGAAAGAAAGAAAGAAAGAAAGGAAGGAAGGAAGAAAAGAAATATGCTCTACATGATTTTGTGGATGGTAGTAACCCATTGGTAACAAAGCCCAAGAAATGTAAGTCCAGTTCATGCAATTTACTACATGGTCTTTGTACTTCTTGTGCCACACACAGATACCAGGAAAGAATCCCATTGCTCATTGATCTGAGTTTGTAAGGACACTGACAGAGCAGCTAGAACAGTGGTATGATCTGTCTGTAGAGTTGTGCCTTAGGTGGTTTATAGAGTAGGAAAATAAATCAATACAAGTTGAAAGCTTCTTTGAATTCTAACTACTTGTGGTAAATCAGAAACCTTTTAGATTGTATAATATTTTCACCAATTCAGACATTTAGTAAGACCACAGCTGTCCTCCTTTCCATTACAATAAATTTTTGATTTTTAAAGGAGTAGAACACTTAAAAATGGCTTTTTAAAACTTCATTAATTATTTTTAAATATAACTTGGGATAGGCATATAGTTGAGTGATATTGCACTGGAGCATTTGCCTAACATGCAAAACCTTGTGATCAGAACTGAGCAGAACAAATGGAAAACACAAAGAAAGGAAAGAAACCATTTTCTAATACTTATGAGATTTACTTTTACTCATAAAGTAGCATATACATACAATTGGGAAATTAAAACACTTAAACAATGGCAGACTCCATGAAACTAGAACTATGTGCACTCAAAGCCCTTTCTACTGAAGGTAAAGTGCAATCCACTATTATAACTGTCCTATTAACCTGTTTCATTTTTTTCTTTTTCTTTAAAATCATTAAAGAAGGAAATGGTACCACCCTCACATTCAGGAAGTAGTTGGTATAGGGGTGACTCTTGTTTCAATGTTTAGCACTTTAGCTATGGTGGAAAGGTGATAGAGTAATGAGGATGAAGACCATTTTTAGAATCCAAGGTGACCGGCAAAATAAAAGGCTCCTGATAGCTGGGCTGGTGTTACACATCTGTAATCCCAGCACAGAATTTGTGACTCAGCATGATCAACTTGGAGAATTAGTAAAGTCCTTTTATAAAAAATATAACCAAGTAAAGCTCTGGGGATGCTCTGATTCAGTATCCAGTAACACACACACACACACACACACACACACGCATACACCCCACAAAGATTTCTGTTGTTCAAGGTCTGAGGTATTCTAGTTTGGTAGTTCCCTTTCTATACATATTATGTAGGAAAGATAATAAAAGATAAGTAAGGAAAAATGTAAACCTACAACTATATCTCTTTCAAATATGAGACTATACATTTTTCTATGACCATGTTGTTAAGAACAGTTATGTATGTATTGCAATAATTGTTATTTTTTATACACTCTATGTTTTTGTCTTTTTTTTTAAGACAGGGTCTCATTATGAAGTTCAAGCTGACCTTGAACTCACTTTGTAGCCAAGATTGACCTAGAAGTGGCAATGATCTTCTTGCCTCTGCCTCACAAGGGCTGGGATGACAGGTGAACAACACCATACCTGAATCATTATATAGCACTTATGTTGTTTCTGTGTTTTTTTTTTTCTTTTTCTTTTTCCTTCACAACTGTCTTTATAACACATAGTATATTTGATTGAAAACTTCTGCAGTTTATTTCTTGAAAGTGCATTTCTGGGAGCTATTCAGTAATTTAAGGACAATGCACTGAATAAGATAAATGTATGGTCAAAGTGGCTGGTACTGATTTAGTAAAAATCCTAAAGATTCTGTAACTGTGATCTTCAGATGAACAGAGTTTGAATACCCGGGAGAGCTATTAAAATTCTTAGTGCCGAGTTTTAGTCTTCAATGTGTGATTGAGGCAATCTGGGTGGAGCCCAAATTTTCTAAGTGATATTATTCCTTTATTGGAGCAATACATAATCTTAAGTGATTATTCTGGGTTTCTATTTATTGTAAGTTAACTTGATTTTTTCTTTTACTTTTTTTCTAAATTTATTTTAAACAGCAAAAACAAACTGCCCAAAGACAAAAGGAGAGTAATAAGCAACAATGCAAATGGTACAGTGTTTCAAACTAAGAACAAAAATTTAACAATGGCTGTTATCTCACAAATTTTCATCAAATCTGTTGTTCATATTAATAGAGAGTTATGGAAAATTCTTCAAATAATTAAACATTAATGCTTACTTTCAATAAACTTTAATTTTTTGTCCTTTTTACTTTATATATTTTTAAATTTATTTTAGAGAGAAAATACTAATTGGTAAGATTACAAGATAATTGGTAGGATGGTATAAAATGACATCTTTTATTTGTACATATACTTTGCTGTATTCTATGTAATTTCTCTGAATACAGAGAATAGCAGATAGCCTTAGTCAACATGAAAATTTTAAACATGAACTGCTACCTTCATAAACTGATGCACGTGAGTTCTACAGTCATCTCAGCTATTCTAAATACGCATGATTTTTCCCTTTACTTATTTTTCCCTATTTTCCCTTTCTCTTATCTTTATTGTTTTTTTTTTCTTTTGTTCAGTTTCTTTCCATTTTACTATATCTATAATTCCTTTCAGATTTTATTTATTCTTTCAGGCTCTTACATTAGGGAGTAATACAATATTTATACATGTGGGTCTGATTTATTTCAATTATGAGTATAGCTTTCAGTTGCATCCATTTACCCATTAAAAGCCACATGTTTGTCTTTCTTTATAGCTGAGTAATACTCCGTTGTGTAAAAATACCACATCTTTTTTATGCATTCCTTAGGTGATGGGCATTTTGGTTGTTTCCAAGATTTGACTATGACAAATTGTGCTACTATAAACATGGGTGAACATATTTCACTGTAGTATGATATTTTAAGTTCTTTTTGAAAAATACCCAGAAAGGGAATAGCTGGATTTAATGAGAATTTCAATCCCAGTTTTCTGAGGCCTCTCCATTCTCATTTCCATATTAGTTGTACCTGTCTACAATCCCATCAACAGGGGAGATTTCCTTTTTCCCTACAGCTTCTCCAGCATTTGATATTAGTTGATTTCTTCATGATTGCCATTCTTCCTAGGGTGAGATGGTGACTCAATGTTGTTTCAACTTGCATTTCTTGGATGAAATAGTACTGTGGTACTTCTGGTTTGTTAAAAGTATGGGTTTGAATCTTCCTAAACTGGTATGGGTTGAACTGTGTCCCACTGAAGCATATATATTGAATCTTCAACCACCAGTGCATTAGAATGTGAGTATATGAAGACAAAGAATCTCAAAAGAAGTAGCTCAGAGAGGTAAGAGGGAAAGAGAAAAGAGTTCAAACAAGAACCAAGCTACACACATACATGAATCCACTCCCTAAGATGGTGATGAGCTGCATGCATCACAAATGTCCTAAGAAAGTTTTAAAAAAGTGATGACTAAGTTAAAATGAGGCCGATATTTAGGTTCAAATATAATCGAGTGGTATCCATATGAGAGGATATTTAGAGGTACACATGTAGGGTTGGGGGCAATAATAGCAGGTAGAAACATTGTTATCTACAAGACAGAGGACACATTTCAGAAAAAAACATCAACTTTCCGAAATCTTTAACCTCTAGAATCACGGAAGAATAAATTGCTGTAATTTAAGCTGCTAGTGTGTACTTTGTTATGGCAGTCAGGTCAAACTAACCAGATAAAAGAGAATGTACCTTGCTTCATATCAGTTTTTATAAGTGGGAAATACAATGTGTGCAAGCAGATTAAGAATATCATATTCAATAATTTCTAAGCTTCTTGTTTTTAAAAGCATGGGTTAAACTTGTTGAAGAAAACGACAGGCACACACAGACTTTGAGTGTAGCAATTGATATTATGATGTTCTAGTCCATGTCTTTTAGTGTGCCTATTGTGAACACAATTTCTTGAGTTTCAGAATTTGTTATAACATAGGCTAGGCCCATTGAAGAGAAATATACCAGTGTACACATGGATATACAGTGAAGAGAACCGAAAGGCCATCTGCCAGGAGTCATGTGTGGATAAGTATAAATGTATGTACAGAAAACCCAAAAGCAATGGGTCTTCTAGTAAAAGGAAAGCTTTTTACTATACTTCATTATTAAAATTCAGAACCTGTCTAAGTGTTTCTCCCAGCATCTGGTTCACAGTGTCAGTTCAGGAATAGAATATATGTAAGTCAAACTCTAGCTTTATCACTGACAAACTCTATGAACTGAATGCTAAATATAGGTTAGCACACAAGTAAAATAAGGGCATTCAAGCTACTAATATCCAAGAATAATTATAAGTATTCAGTGAGATAATTAATATACACTTCTTAGCATAGTGTAATTGCTTAATACACACCAGCTTTTGACATTCGGAAACTGTACCTGTGTTTACTCTGTGTCTTGAAGCAGAACTGATACTCTGACTTTTCAAGGTGTCCAAGCTTTTGAAAGCTGTTTGTAGTCACTGCAACATGAGTTGCCTCTTCTCTTCATGTCTAGAACATGGCAGGGGCACAGTTAGGCATCAGCAGATGATAATCAGGGCATATTTTTAAGGACCTAGTTTTCTCAAGTAAACTTCACAGAGTGACAGCTTCTGCTTAGTTCACATCCAGCAGCTCAGCTCACTGACTTAAAATCGATTTCATCTGTCTCTGTCCATTCATGGATGAGGAGGTGCAATGTAGATCAAATTCACATCAACAGCTATTTTTTTGGTGGAACCTGGGATTGAACTCAGGCCCTTGTGCTTGCCAGGAAAGCGCTTATTACACTGAGCAATTTGCCTGGCCCCGCAACAGCTTTTCAATGTATATATATATGCACCTCTCTTGTGGTAGTGGTAGATAGAATTTGTTTTTTAAAGGCAAATCTGCCTTGTGTAGCTCAAAATCATGAAGAAGAGCAAAAGATACTTTGCTTCAATAAGCACCATTAAATGCTGTTGTAATCTTGACATAGATACCAATGATTTCAAAGTATTGCATGCATTTGCAGAAGCGCTGGTTACTCCCTTTATGGGAAGAAGTGAGTTTCTGTCTCTCTCACTCCATCTTCCTGAGTTACTTCCCATCAGGCCCAGTGTTTAATGATACAATGTTGTACTTTGGTGTAAAATACAGTAGCCTTTTGCTTTCACTACTTTTACTGCACAATCTTTGTCATTTATCTTTGTCTTTATGTCATTTCAGAAAGTGGGGTTGCAATGTCTTCTACATTTACTATGTCTAAGTTCAACAAGTGAGACTTACGTACATCTTGTAGCACTCCAGAGAGCTCCCGCCTTCTGAATTCCATTTATTCCCATCTCTTTCTCTATTTCTGGGCCACACAGAATATCCAAGTTCTTTGAATAAGTCATTTTGGATCAAAAATTTTAATACTGTCTGCAGAGTACTTGGGGAAAGTGATGTTTACTAGTTTTCTGTTAATTTCTATTAATTAAAAGAATACTGTTCTAATACTCATTATTTTGATTGTTTTCATTTCTCTTCACAAGCAAAACAACATTGCAAATATTTCCATCCATAGAAAATGATGTCTTCTGTATATTTGGTGAAGGGGAGGCAGGCAGTAAACACTACTGATTTGCTAGTGACAAAAATGCGTTGACAAAATGCATAATTTAAAGTAGAAAGGTGTTGTGGTTGGTATCTAGTTGCCCCCCCCCAAGCATCATGCAGTCATGGGGTAGGGACTTCTAGATTTTGAAATTAACTCATGATCCACTGGGATTATGTGTTTTAGTACTGCTGAGATTATGGGGGTAAGCACTTCCCTCGATCTGGGGCCAGTAGCCTGAATACAACTAAAGGAGACAGACTTCCTGTCTCCTGCCATTGCTGCTTCTGCTCTTCTATTTTTCTGTCTTCCACTGCCATGAACTGCTGCCCTCTGCCATGTATCAGTCTGCCTTGGAGCCAGCTGAGTATAGACTGAAACCTCCAGTAACTGTGACCAAAATAAACCTTTCCGTCCTTCATTTTGAGTGTCTGGTATTTGTCCCAGCAATGAGAGAAGAGTAACTGAGACAAATGGCAAGAAACAAATATACCTCACTGTGTTCCATATGCTGAAATTACTCTATAACACATATCTCTTCTAGACCTTCTCAGACTGAAGACACCAGAGATTAGCAGGTTGTTGTGGCTTACATCTAAGAGACTGCCAAGACCCTCACATACTCATAGGTGGGGCCCTGGGTAAGTGATGGGATTATTTGAGTTGCAGATAGGAGATGGGATCTTGTCTGAAGAGGTGGGTCCCTGGGGTATGACCTAGAAAGATATATTCCCTTCCCCAACTCCTCACTTCTCACTCTACTTCTTGACTACAAAGCAGCTTTATTCCTTCCACCAAAATATTCTGCCTTGAAGCCCCATGAACTACAGGTTAAGCATGTGAGCCAAAATCAAGCTCTCCTTTACACTGTAGGTGTCAGGAATCAAGCCTCACCTAAGAGGAGAGTGGGAGTGATACTGATCCCTGAACCATGCTTTCCTTACTCAAAGCTACCACTGTCTTGGACACGAATAACTGGACATGGTTTTGGTACTAAGCGTATGGAAATTTGGGAAAACTACAAATGTAAAAGGCTCAAGCTTTCCTCTGCCTTATGATAGGTCTGAGGTTGAAATGGATTTGAGGAATGCAACTACTCAGCAAGGTATGCATTCATTCAATTTCTGCAATGTACTAAACTTTTACTTTGTTTAATTTCTTAAGTCTTCCTCCCATCTAGCTTATAGTTTTTCTCTTCTCCAGATTAAATATAAAATGTTGCTGTTTTCCACTTTTCATTTTTCCGTTCTTCCATATTGTAGTTAAACTTGAAGTTGTCTCTGAATGCCCTCCTCCAAAGCCACCTGACAGAATCAATCAATTGAGTCATTGGTGAAACATAGATTCTATTGCACTGAATGAATTCACATTAATGGGTGAGGGGAATAACATTGTGTTTCATGAATATACCTTCTAAACATTTACTGTTAGGAACAGAAGGACTCACTGTGTAAGTGGCACAGCACACAGATAAAATGTGGGAGCAGAAAGCTGCATAATATATTACACAACTTGCAAAAACAAGGTAAATACACTACTATTTGACATTGTATGCAGTCAAATATTGTATTTGAGGAATATCTGTATAAGAGGAAAGATTTTTGCGTATTGAATTACTAATGTTTTTGCACAATAATGCAAATTTTATTTCTTCTGTTTTGTTATTGTTAATTTTTAGTTTGTACTCATGGGCAGATTTCTTAATTTTATAGCTTTTTTGTGTGTGCAGAATTGGGGAATAAACTCAGGACCCTGCACTTGCCAGGCAAGTGCTTATTCTGCTGAGCTATCTCCCTGGCCCCACCATAGCTTATTTAATATCCCTCATCCAAGCAAAAGCTATGGTCTAACTCACTACTTGCCCAGCACTCTTCTCTACAATTTTATGTTAAGTCTCAACACACAGTTTTCTTGACTCATTTATATCACATCTTCAAGGCCCTAGGTAGCAAGCAACATCTTACACCTGAAACTGTCTCAAGAAGAGTTGTGAGGACTTAGAAAAGAAAAGCAAGTCTTTCTTGGAGATGAAGGCATTGTTCACATGTAAGGAACAGAGAATAATTCTCTGTGAATGAGTTCTTCATTGGATTCTCAAACAGATGAGTGTAGGAGAAGAATGTATCTAAAACATACAAAAGAAGAACTGTCTCTCTGTCAAGGCCATCTTCTCCTGGGTGCTTTTATTTGTAAATTCTTCTTTATTTTGCTTTTGTATTTTTCCAGAAGATATTCTGCCAAGAGGATGAAGTTTAGTCTGAGCCATTTATGGTACACTATGTCGCTGTGACAAAGCACCACACACAAACAATTTAAGATTAAAGATTCCTGGTTTCAAAAATATTTCAATCCGTTGTTGGCAGTTCCAGTGCTTTCCCCTTGTGGCATCTCCAAAAGATCACAGCAGAAGAACACTGAGGAGGTAAGGTGACCGCCTCCAGACAGCTGCCAAGCAGACAAAGTGAGAAAGAGGCAGAGAATAAGGAGACGAGAAGAGTGAGTCCGCAGTCACTGCGCGCTGCCTTCAGCTTGCCCTAATTCCTGTGTCTGCTGCCTCCTGATAGGGCGATACTTCAATCCACCAAGATTTCTGTTTGTGAAAGAACAACTTGATTTGCAAACAGAAGCTTAGAAAATTTTTGCTTCTCTTGAGAGTGCTGTGTCGGGTGAGGAATATGACCATGGCCATCTTCTCCAGAGTCATGGAATGAATTAAAGTGAGGAACCACAGTACCATTATAGAGTGATCGAATTGTGATTTCTTCATTAGACTACCCCACTAACAAAGTGAATTACATTCATGAGCAAATCATCTTTCAAAAACCCATCCTCTGAACACATGATCTTTGATCAGAGCTTTTTAGATTAAATCATAGCTATGTCATTCTCCTATATTAAATGATTGGTTAGAGATAAACATGTGAGCCATTTCATCTAGCAATATGTGAGAAGTCTTTAGGGTGCCTACAAAAGTGATTTTTCTCTATGCTAAATGAAGGCTACTTAAAAATTATTTTTTTATCTTTTTATTCTCTGAAGGTATGTGCATGCTTGAAAATCATAGATATCTTACTTGGAAAATATAAACATTCCGAGATTGATAGAATAGAAAAACATCAAGAATTAGTGATACCACTGAGGCTTTATACCAGATTAACATCAATACTCAGGGATAAATTAAATAGATCTTACCTGTAGAGACTATAAAGAGAGAAGGTTTATATTAATGTTAATCATTTTTATTCTTAATATATACAGCACCTACTCTTATTTTAGTAACAGACCTTATTGCACCTCCTCTGGGATAATTTTTGACCCCTGAAGGCTAAACTGATAATTTATTAATATAAACCCCCAGGGGCTTATTGCTTGAGTATTTGTATGGCTTCTTTTTCCCTTTAGTGAGAATCCAAAATCCTTGGATGATGTAGCCTGAAAACTGACTTATCTTTCATTTATACAAAGGAGAGATTTATCGTTCTACAAACTATCCATTAGTTCTCCTATAAACATGGTTTTAATAACAAACACTTGTGAGCCCTTATTTGATGCCAGGTCATTTGGAAAGCATTTCATAACAATTAATCTTCACACATCCATTGCAGAAAGTTTTGTGAAGGAGCACAAAGCTCTCTTAGGCTCGTCATCTCGTCTGTTAACCACTGCTAGGGCAGTCGGTACTCTTCCTTCATGGCACTCCTAACAGTTGAACATTAAGTTTTAAAAAACTGAAGAAACTGAACATGATTTTGATGCTTTCTGTCTATTTCTCCCTCTGTAAAGCCTGTGAGGCAGGAATGCTTTCTTTTTTCCAGGCCATGGAACAGTGTCTTTGGTTTAGTGATATCTGAAATATTTGGTACATTATTAAAGAAACACACACACATAAACACACACACACACACATATTTTCTCTGAACTGAAGATAAAAGCTTAGAACGCCATATATACAGCTCATCTCCACAGCACTAGGACAAAGCTTCACACACTTGTCATATTGTCGCTCTCCAGAGGCCCTGCCAGTAATATCTATTTAATGCTATTTTCCATGGATTGGAGATGTTTCAAGCTTCAATTGAAACTCTAATTTTCACATCTTATTGTATTTGTACGTATGAAACTAAATGCACATTTTAGCAGCACATGTGAAGATTTCAGGCTCTTGAGGCAAGCAGATAAACACACAAAAGAATGCAACACAGAGTATCACCTTGACCTCGTGAATAGGGTGATTGTAATATCAAGCAACCATCTACTCTGTTTCACTTTTATGCTTCTTGTTTTTTAATAGGGAAGCATTGCATAACTAAAAATTATCTGAGTTCTTCCAGTAAATAACTGTACCCCAATTTACTTCAACTTTTTATTTTATTTTATTTTAGGGAAGATTCTACAGGGCATTCAGGGTCTCACTACTATTTTTTTAGGCAAGAATAAGCTCATTATGGGCATTCATCATGCTCAGAGCAAGATATTAGTAGTAGAAATTTCACAGTAAAGACAAGTACATTTGTCTTGAGTTTGCTCATTTCTAAGGAATGACATTTCACCATTTTTTAATTTTTTCTTTGTACCAGGGATTGAACTCAGCACTTTGCACTTGCCAGGTAAGCGCTTATTCTATTGAGCTATTTCCCCAACCCGTCACCTGTCTTAAAAACAAACAAACAAACAAACATATGGTTCTATAACAGTAGATATTGGAGAGATTTAACCTTTATTTCTAGTGTCATAGGAACAAAAGCATTGAAATTTGAAGTCAAGTAAAGAAAAGCAGAATTTTAAAGCTGCAATGTCCAGGACAGCATCAATGCTCACAGTTACTCTCTTAGGTAGCAGCATTTTCTAACCAATGGTGCTGATGTTGAGTTTCTTGACTCTGTTACTAAAGTTAGTGTGTGTATATGTGAATGCATATGTGTATGTGTGTGTGTGTGTGTGTGTGTGTGTGAGTGTGTGTGCTTTCTTAAAGGTTAAATGTAGATATTCAGTGAAGGGCCAAATGGTCAGCTGGGCCACAAATCTACAGACATTTCACCTACGGACTCTACTCACTCTGTCAGTGCTGGCCCAGTGCAGCGGCCAGGCATGCTGATATAGATGCCCCTTGCTGAGAACGAGAGAAGCAACTCTCAGAAAATTAAGAGAGAGCCGATGCTGAAAAATTCACTCCTCCAGAAGAACAGTTTGTTAACTGGAGTCTTATAGAATGGTCAGAAGAAGGAAACAGAGAACTGACTGGTTATTTTCAGCAGAATATTTGTTTCTTTTTATTTATTTTTGTTTTGGATTTGAACATTCTTTTGTGTTGACCAACATTTTCAAAATAAGAAGATTTAGAACTCCAATGAGAAAAATGTTGAAAAGGTCGGAATTTACATAATTTGAAAACAAACACACAAAGGAATACAACACCAAGTATCACCTTGACTTCATGAACAGGGCGATTGTAATAGCAAGCAATCATCTAATCTGTTTCATTTTTATGCTTCTAGTTTTTGAATAGGAAAGCAGTGCATAACTAAAAATTCTCTAAGTCCTTCCCAGTAAATAACTGTACCCAAATTTATTTCAGTATTTTATTTATTTATTTATTTTAGGGAAGGGTCTAGATGGTGTTCAGGGTCTCACTACCAGATCGGACTCATAGTGATCCTTGTGTTTACAGCCTCCCAAGAACGGGATTATAGGTGTGTACCACCATACCCAGTGTTACTTCAGCAGTTTGAAGCATTTAATATGGAATTATAATCTTAAAATGTCAAACCCAAGTTATATTCTGAACAGAAAATTATTTCCCCATTGTTCTGAATGTCATAAGGCTGCAACCATCATAAAAGTCAGTCTACGGCATCCTGGCCACAACACTTTCCATCCTTCTGGCGTAGCACAGTCTGTCACTAGTTTCCACAGTCTCTCCAAATTTTTCATAGTGGGATTGTCAGTGACAGAGAGCATTGAATAACCATGAGGTGAGCCATTAACTTTGGAACTCTGAAATTCAAAACTGTATGGCTTAAATTCTTAATCATCCAAAGCTAAATAATAGAAGAAGTATTTCAGAAAAATCCCAGGGGTAAAGATTTTATGTGCTCATTTTCTGCTGCGTTTTCCTCCGATATACCAGATGCTGCTCCCCTTCTTAGTAAAAGATGCTTGAGATCGATTGGAGTGCAGCAGTGCACACACATGTGTGCACAAACACACATATTTGCAGGACTGAAAAATGGAATTAAAGGCGTTTCCTGTTACAGTTCTCTTCAATTTTTTTTATCATTTTAGCAAAATTGTAAATGTATAATTTTACTTGGAAATTACTTTAGAATCAGACTTCTGCTGTGTTCGTACTTGTGTGGAAACTAACAGAAGATGTTTAGAAGACTGATTAAATAAACAAAAGAATAACTTGATGAATGAATTTTCTTTATTGATGAGTATCTTAATGATGTATAATGTCATTTGTCAACTTAGAGCATAATTAAATATTCTCAATACAGATCAATTTTGTTTGGGTGGTTTAATGAAGTGATTAGTTTTGCTCTAGAAAGCAAAATTGACTTCTTATGTAAGACTCATAATTTGTTACTTATTGAATCACCATCACACACACACACACACACACAACATGCATGCCACAACTCCACAATAGGACCTTTACAGTAAAATAAGATAATCTTTAATGATTGCTACTTAGGACACATCTTCTTTCAAAGACATCTGAATTTTAGATAGATAGCCATTAAGTGACTTCATAGGAAGGATCCTTGTCTCTAAAAATGATGAAATATTAAAATATTGAATATAACTCTTTGAGTATGCCTTTGGCAAGAACAGTGAATTCTGATTTCTTCTTTACAAACCTGAACTTGCTGTGTCATTGGGCACTGTATTTTCTTTTTGTTTTCTAGGTGAAACCTTAGAAATTTTCAGAATCTCAAATACATTTTGTTTCATTGAAGTGTCCATCTAGTCATACAACTACTTTCATAGGCAGTAGCTTTGCCACTATCTAACTTACTATGATCAACAAAATCCCCACTATTTTACATCAGGAATAATGGCAAGAATGCAGGAAATGAAAGAAAGAAAGAAAGAAAGAAAGAAAGAAAGGAAGGAAGGAAGGAAGGAAGGAAGGAAGGAAGGAAGGAAGGAAAGAAGGAAGAACACTTGGATCTAGGTCTGGGAAGACCATGCCAAGACCACTTTTAGCCTTAATGGTCTTAGTCTTAGGTGGCAGATGACAACCTACCCCTAACGGGATAAAGGGAAGTCTCAAAAGGGTGACACAAAAAAATCCCAAGGCTCTTTTCATCGCTTAGGAAAGCATCTAAAAGTAGCCATTGTGAATTTGTGGTTCTCAATACCACAAATGAACTAGTAAATCAAAGATACCATCTAGTATCAAGTCAACATTTAATGTAAGTTCAAATATCATTATTATGTCTAGACTTTTGATTACAGATTTCAGCATAAGCTAAATAAATACATGACAGAAAGAAATATTTCAAAATTTTAATGGTGAAATGATTTTCCTGAGAGTCATTATTACAATGATGCCTAACAGAATAGAAATCAAGACAGAAAAACAATTTTTTACAATAACAATTGTAGCAAAGGTTAAAAAAATACAGGGCTAGAGAAATAGCTCAGTGGTCTAGTTGCCTGCCTTCTAAGCACAAGGACCCAGGTTCAGTCCCAGTATTGCATGTCATCCCAACCCTAGAACTCCAGGCAAGCTGTGCTGGTCACTGAAACCAGACATGATGGTGCACACCTGTAATCCCAGCCCAGGAGAGGCTAAGACAGAAAGATTACTATGTAGCAAGTTCCTGTACCTAACTAATTAACTTAAAAAATTGAGAAGATCAAAAACACTAATAAAGATCAGAAATAAAAGTTACTACAAGGGCCAGACAAATAGCTTGGCTGATTAAAGCTCCTGCAAGCAGGTGCAGGGGTTGGGGTTCAATCCCTAGGCCTACTGTGCTGGCCCAACTCCCATGGCATGCTGAGATGGCAATTGAGACTGGGCGTACTGGTACATGCCCATAATCCCAGCTCTTTGGAGGCTGCAAACAGGCAGGACACTACAAGTCTGATCTAGTAGTAAGCCCCTGAACATCTTGTAGACCCTTCCCTAATAATACAGACAAAAAAAAATACTAAGATCATGAAACATGCTTTATAAAAAACTGACTTTTTCACATGTAAACATCAACTATTAAAGAAACCATTCTAGTGCTGTATTGTATATGTTTTCTTTTCTGTTTTGGAAATCGTAATATTTCCTGCTTAAATATTTTTGTTACATTTTCCACTGACATAATCTTTTATTTATTTATTTATTTTTTGACAACACAGGTGCAAGTATTTATTTTATTCTACTTGAAGGTTCTTATTTTTGGAGAACAGCAAGGCATTTCATTATCCACTCTTTCCATTCCTTGAAGGCTTCCACGGCTTTGGGCAAATTCACGTTATCCTCATGACTGTGTTTTGGAGTTGCTCTTGGTGTGCCAGCAGATTTGCAGTCAATCCACCTTACCAGTGCCTTGTATCTTTCTGCAATACTGAAGCCTATAGCACACTGCAACTTGCGCAAACAGATAGGGCAAAGGTTCAGAGGGCGCCGGTCAGCTTCCTCCAAGTGGTTGGAGCCCTGCATTAGGCATGCGAGCCACTGGCAGTGTCGCAGTCCAAATATATGCCCAATCTCATTCTCATGGGTTAGAGTCTTACAGGACCTCAGCAGTAATACACTAGTGACTTCAGGAATATAATAGTTATTAAAAATGGAATAGTCACTAGAAGATTTTTTTCTGGAGCTTCTTCACTTTGCCTTCATAATGTGAGCTATAGAAATCTCTGCCATACCTGGCGAAGCTGAATATCCCCACGCCATCTGTCAGAGAGGCCTGTCTGAAGACAAAATTCCACGAGTCTCTTGGGTAAAGATCAATTATGGTTATCCCCACAACACAGAAGACATCTTCAGGTTTCTTCTTTTTAAGAATTTCAGAATATGCCCTGCATAAATCTGTAGATTCTGGGTGTGACCATTGACTCTAAAGGAACACCTGGTTGCAGAAACAGAAACTGGCTCCAGGAGTTTGACTGTCAGGCCAGAGAAAAATGCTTCACAGTAGCCCTTGAGCCATTTAATATATTTTCACTGATAATCCTCGTGTTTCCTAGAGCGCCGATGGACTGTATGTAAATGCAGTGTTTCTCCGGAGAGGGGGTCTTTCGATAGGGGTCACTGAAAAACTCTTCGAAGTCCTGAGGAGCCTCAGGGTGAGAGGTGATTCAATCCGACTGGGAGTGCAAGGTGATAGGGCCAAAGAGCTCGCTGGCCGGCTGGAAAGCTTCATTCATTAAACGCTGCTCCCTCGCATCTAATTTCTCATACTGCGATACAAGCCTTGGGTTCTTTGAGATGAGAGCTGTTCTAAGCGTGTGTTCAGAGTGCCGTACGATTTGCACAGTGACAGGTCCTTTCCATTCACCGCGTGTTCCTGCGTGGAGCTTTCATCCTTCCACTGAATGGGTCAAACAGTTGTTCCACCAGCAGGCTCTTTAAAGGAGCAAGGCTCCCAGGTTACAAGGAACGCGTGTCCAGAAGTGTTGTGGGGGTCCCTTCACACTAATGCAAAAAAGGCAGTGTGAGGAGGGCCCCTCGTCTCCCAGGTCTACCTGGGCGGAGATGCCCAGAAGAGGGCCGGGCAGGCCGCACGGACAGGGTCGCTGCGGTGAGCCAGAAGCCAGGATGCTCCCTTCCTAACTACGCGACTGGCACGGTAAACACTTTACAGCTGGTCACCCGATGGTTGCCCATAGCAACTCGCACTCGGTGCTCAAGCCGGCGCAGGCCTGACCCGGTCCCCACTGGGGTGTGCAGTGGCCCTCCCTGGGACTCTCAGTTCGCTTCTTTTCCCCCGGGGTGCCTCTTAAGAGCCTCCCGACTCTTCAGAGACACCCACCCCCGCAGTCCTCAAGGCTTCCGCTCTCCACTGACATAATCTTTGCCTGAAGTATTTTTGTTGGAATCTTCTAAAATATAAATTCAATTTTTATAGATCTGTTTAGGATATTTATTTTTTTTCTTAAGTGAGTTCTGATAATTTAATCTTTCATAAAACTTCTCAGTATACTTTTTCTTTCCTAGAATTTCTAAGAGAAAAGTTTATGGAAGTGAAATAAATAATAATTCTATTATCTTTATACTGGTTGTCTGACCTATTATGACTTCATCTATTTTATTCTTCATCTATTTTATAGTTTTTTCACAGTCATAGTTTGATAAACTCAAAGATAATTACAAATAACAAACTTTTGGTTTCATTAAGATTCCCAATTATTACTCTGTTTTTAATTTTTTAACTCATTTTTTTAGGGTGGGGGCTGATTGATCTGGAATCACTTCTTTCATTTTTATACAATCTTTAAGGGAGATTTAGAAAAAGTACTTGAAACTTTTCTAACACAGGAATTTGATACTATAAATATCTCTGTACTATTTTTTTTATTGCTGTATCTGATAGATTGTTTTTACTTTTCTGCTATCTAACACCTCTTTTTCTGCCTACTTTTTGTACTGGAGTCTGTAGCATATTTAATTACAGTGGTTCTAAGTTATTGTCTAAAATTTCCTATACTTAGATCATACATTTCTGAGTGTGCTGATTCCTTTTTCGTGAAAATATTTTATCATATTTTTCTGGATAAATTGTTTTACAAGTCTGCATATAGTCCTTATTCTGAAATTAACTGTGAACTACTGGTATTCTAGGTATCTTGTTAGGCACTGTAGACATCATATTATAGCAATGCATACCAATGTTTATAGCAGTACTACTCATATTAGCTAAATCTCGCAAGTGGTCTATATATCCATGAACAGCTGAATGGATTTAAAGATATGAATTCATATACAATGTCATATAACTCATATAGAAGGATAATATTAAGTCACTGTAGATAAATGGGTATAAATTGAGACCATAATATTCAGTGAAATAAAGCTTGAAAACTACCTATATGGTTTCTCTTATATGAGAAACTGAAAATACTAAGAGTAAAATGAAAGATATAACATAGGAAATAGGGAGATAAATCTTTTCTCAAGTGGAAAGAGCATCAATAAATTGAATGGAAAAAGGAAGGTAGAGTCTGGGCATGGCGGCCTATGCCTGTAATCCCAGCACTAGGGACGCAGAGCAGTGTAGTGAGACCCTGCACACGAAAAACGGGGGAGGCAAAGGAAGGGGAAAAAAATTAAGATGTTCCATGTGCACATCTTAGTCCCTACAAAGAATATAGCCTTTATGCACTACAAATATACACTGATAAAAGTTGAAAGAAAAACAAACAATTGTGTGGTTTGAGTGCTAGCATCTTTTTTTCCATTTATTCAGCCCTATTGAAAGTATAAAATATTGCATTTCAATGCATAGAATATATTGCAAATTTTAATTGAAAAGTGCAGGACAGTTAATGGTAAGTAGTATTTACCCATGGAAATGGGCACATACTTTTGTGTATGCTAGGCGTTTCATGTCATCTAGGTATGAAAAAGGAGCCAAGTAATTCAACTAAGGGTTTGAGATGAGTTTGTAAGGTTTTTAGAGATACTTTCAGTGTACCACCTATTTAGAATTGCAAATGCAACAAGACTTCCTCTTAGAATTTGTTGTCTCTTTAGTTTTAGGCCTGCCCTGTGTTTCTGCTTCATAATAAATCTTTCTCCACAGTTTGTCCTTCCCTAAGTGGAAAAACATTGTTCTCCAGGCTTGTTATTTTGATAGCAATAGGAGAAAAGACTTCTTGGGTGTTCTGGTTCTGTTGCTGTTTGTGTTTTTGTTCTGGAAAGAAATTTTCTTCTTTCTGATATGGGGAGAAATGTTGGACACTAGGGTTGTTCTCTGGCTTAACCCGAGGGTTGAGTGTTTCTCCATTTTTCCTTTTGTGACCAAAGTGGTTTCTCTCTTGTTCTAGAAAGATGATAGGAAACTTGTTCTTAATGCGAACACACTGACACTGCTACATGCTTGACCTGCTTCAGAGCAAACTCTCTTGGGAGATAAAATACTGATGGAAACTTACCACAGTCTCCTACCCTTTTCTCCCCTTCTCATTGCAAGTATTTAGAGAATGATTGTGCAAGATGAAAGTCTGTGAATGGCAAAGACTGTCTTGTTATAACGCATAGTCAGTCTCTAAGTAGTTAAAAATTATAGCGGAATTCTTTCTACTTTTGTGTTTACTTTGCCTTCTTCTTAAGCCTTGGTAGGTAGTGCTTGCATTTTCTCTGGTCTGTGTTTATTGAGATTTTGTGATGCGTGGTTATCCCACAACAACAAGTTTCAAAGAAACTGAAGATTCTGCATATGGTCCAGATTTTTGTAGCTGTCCAAATGGGACTGATTCATTTTCTTAGTTTCTACATCTTGGGAAGCTGAAGGAATGTGATGGTCTTCTGTCTTAGCTATCATTCCTTTAAATTAGATCCAATTCTCTTCAATTTTGTTATCTTTTCAGCTCAGCCTTTTTGTTTCACGTTGCTTCCTCATTGCTTCCTAGAGACCCTGTGTCACTAAATAGTCCTGAAGTAATTTTATAAAACTTGCATTAGGCCTTTTGAGCAGCTTATTCTCTATTTGATTCTTTTGGATCCACTTCTCTATCCTTCATTCTGCTCTTTTTGCAAAACGGCTCTTGGTTGAATTTCAGTATAACAGGATTCCATCAGCTCAGCATCTGTACCTTACTGGAGGTACAGATTTCCCTTGGAACAACTTTCTGCTCTTCTGTGTCATGGCCACCATCTGTTTTGAAACTGGAAACAGGCTCTGTCTGGAGCAGCCCATTCAGCTCTAGGCGTCTGGCATGGATCTGCCAGAATCACATGGAATCTCCTGTCCTAAAGAGGTCCACATAAGTGGTGTGATCTATGAAAAGGTGTACATTTATCATATATTTGTGGTATTTAATGTTACCAATATAACTTCATCACATCTAAATGCCACAGTTCTTACTTACACACTATTTTCTATACCTAAATGACTTATTTTCACCATGGATTTAATTAACTGTATTCAATTCAGTCACTATTCTCTGCAAACAAGAAGTAAAATTGAATTAAACAACTTAGTAGGATAAAAATATTTTTTGTTCACCTCCAAGAGTAATCTTTTAAGATGTCACATATCCAGTGTTTTTACTCCTCTTTGAACTTCGTTTAAAGAATAGCCAACATATCAGATTGTTATCTATCTTTTTTTACTACAGCTAAAATTATATATTAGTAAGTAAATATTTCCAATTTATGTGGTAAATGACAGAAACTTCTTTAAGTTTGTCTGATCTTTTAAAGGAAAAAAGAGAATAAATTATAGACTGAAGTTAGATTGTTTTACCTGGCAGCCATCTGTACTTTAACAAGCCTCTGTTAACAAGCCTTAAAGAGTTACTTGGAATGAGGATTCTAATGGCAATAGGAAGAGAGAATTCTCTATAAAATTTATAAACTTTATTGCAAGTGGTAAAATCACAGTTGTTAATTTGTATTTCTTATGTATTTAATTGAATTGTGATAAACAATGCACAATGCTATTTGTAAAGTAAAGACAGACTTTTAAAACTTATTTTAGGGACCAGGGAGATGGCTCAGTAAAATAAGTGCTTCCCTGGCAAGCACAAGGGCCTGAGTTGAATCCCTGGTTCTGAAAAAAAAATTAATTCTATTATGGCAAAAACAGTTAACAAGGGCCAGCCAAACAGTGCAGTGGATTAAAGCACCTGCAAGCATGTGTAGAGACTAGTGGTTCAATTCCGGGCCTGCCATGCCAGCCCCACCTCCAGGGCGTGCTGACATGGCACTTGAGACTGAGCATGGTGGTGCGCACCTGTAATCCCAGCCCTTGGGAGGCTGTACACAGGTGAAGCTCTATGAGTCCAATCAAGTAGTGAGACTCTGAAAACCCTGCAGACCCATTCTTAAAAGGAAAAAAAAAAAAAAAACAAATAACAGATTACCACCTCAATAGGCACAAAGAAAAAAAATTGAAAATCTATACTATATTTTCATGATGAAAACAAAAGGAAAGAAAACTCAACTGAGCAAAGAGAACTCCTTCAACATGATAAATTACATCTATAAACAAACAACAATCATACTTAATGATGGAAAATCAAAATCTCTTATTTTAGATCAGAAATAAAGCAATTGTTTTTGCTTTCAAAGCTTCTACTCAAAGATGTACTATAGATTATAAGCAAGGCAATTAAACAAACAAGCAGCAAATCTTAAGTGCACAGTGCTGGCAAGATAGCTTAGTGGACTAAGCGCTTGCTTCAGGGACCAGAGTTCAATCCTCGGTGTTACATGCTGCACAGCCCTGTCCCTCGTGTACAGAGCCAGTAACTGAGACCAGGCATACCTGTAATCCCAGCTCTGAGGAGGCTGAAAACAGGAGGATTACTATGAGTCTTAGCTGCATAGTGAGACCCTGTATAAAAATAAAATTAAATGTACAAATTGGAAAGATAGATTTGACTTTTATTGGTAGTTTATAAATCTCAATGAATTCAAAAATAAAATATTATACATAATATAGAAAAATTCAGCAAGTTTGTAGGTTATAGGTTGACACTAGAATTTATTTCATTTCTGTATATTAAGAGAATGCTTCTTAATAGCTCAAAAAGAATAAAACACTTATGGAAAAGTATTACAAAATATGTCTCAGATCTGTAGGAAATTTGCAAATTAAAAGATCTCCATTAACCTAAATTAAAGAAAAATGAAAGAAATAGAAAACCCAATCATTGTTGTTGACCAAAAATTCAGTATTGCCAAGATGGCAATATTCCTTATAAATGTGTGCATAATCCAAATGATCCTGCTCACAGTCTTAACTAGGCTTTCTTGAAATTTAAATGAATGGGTCAGCAAAATATCTCAATGGAATAAAGTGCCTATAAACAGGCTCAGGGGCTGGGGGTTCAATCCCAGGCCTGCCATGTTGACCCCGCCCTGGGGGAGGGTGCACTGATGGCTCATGCCTGTAATCCCAGCACTTGGGAACTTTTAAATAAGAGTCTGATCTGGTAGTGAGACTCTGAACACCCTGTAGACCCTTCCCTAAAACACAGAAGAAAAATTTAAAAAAAAGAAATGCTGATCTAAAGTTCATATACAGATGTAACAAAAAACAGCCCAAATAACCTCTAAAATTATGAATTTGGAGAACTCACTCACATTTCCGTTCCCCAAATTATCAGAGAGCTACAGTAATTGTCTTTAGCAATTCAGTTAAATGTGCTAAAAATATTCTTTCCAATAAGTGGTCCAGCAACAACTGGAAATCCACTTAAATGCAGTCTAAATTCTCACTCAATGAGAAACTTCATCAACTTAAATGTAAGGGTGGAAATGATAAAAATCTGAGCAAAAATTTAAATATATATATATATATATATATATATATATATATATATATTGTTTTTTTTTACCTTGTATTACTCAATGTTTTCTAGATATCAAACTAAGCATTTATGAGAAATGAGAAAAAGAAATTTTGACTTCGTTGAGACTAAATTTTGTGTGGCAAAGGATATCACCAAAAAATGAAAAGTAACTATTGTCAACAAAGAACACCATGAAAAGAAGGTAACATTAGCAGATTTTAAAACACAGCAGTGAACCCTACAGAAAGCTGAGACAAGGAAGAAGGAAGAGATTTTAGAAGGGGGGGGGGCATGTTTTTGGCTGGAGGAGAAGGCCACTGCCCACACTGTGCCAGAGAAACAAGATGTACTTAACTCTTCTCTTTTCCTCCAATGTTACCGAAATTCCCACTTTTCAGCAGAACCCTAGGATCACATAGCTTGTGATCCTAGGAAACAGTTTAAAGAGCTAGCCTTTTCAAAAATTGAAGCATATAATGTGTGAAAATAAAACATCTGAGTGAAATAGACAACTGACTGCCACAATTCAACATCCTCTGGATTTACACTTCTTCAATATAACTTAATTGTCAAAGTTCTACAATAGACATCACACAATGTCTGGGACATTTATGTTACAAGTTACTCATTTCAAATCTGTGAAAACAGAATGCAATTCTAGCCTGAGTCTGTAGTTGCATGGTTTGAATTTTTAACTGTATTAAATCTCCAGCATGGAGAGTGTTAGTGCTTGGATTCCTACATATTATCCCTCTGTTAAATGAAGTTAACCCTAACTATTCTAATGTAGAAATGATTTAATGAAAGAATATATACAAAATTCCTAGTAAACGGGTTATACAAAACTACCTTAGAATCCCAGTAGAGCAGTACTTCTAGAACACTTCTGTGTTTGGTGGCTACAAAGTTTGAGTTTCGTTCATACACAAAAGCTCCACTAGCTCATGAATAATGCTCAACATTCAACTTGAAGGCTGTTATCTTATCTGACAACTTCTGAGACTGCTGCCTTTGGCAAATAGAAAAGGGTGCTGTGCTGCATGATTTAAATTACATGGATTTCTGCTCAATTATGGTCTGCAATCTGGCTAATCTGTTATCTATTCACCACAAATCAAATGCGTGTGTGCAAATTAGTCCAAGACAGGGAGCCATGACTACTGAATGAACAAAAATGAAACTGGTGCTGGAGAAAAGAGGAAAGCAGTTCTAATTTGCAGCCAAAGCAATATGAAGCCCTAATGGATTATCTCTACTTTGCCATTAAAATACTAAATTCCTTCAGAGGAATTTGTTTACTGAGTTTGTGATTTATTTCTAGCAGCTGAGCGGCACTGCTCCTATCCTGCAAAATTAGATATTAAATTGAAGTGAATAATTTCTCAAGAGACTTTACTACCCTCATGGCTTTTCTGGACTGCCTACTCCTGGCTTCTGACTCAGTTCCCCCACGGCATGGGTCAAGGGCAGGAACAGCAGAGCAAAGCTGTTCAGTTATTTTTGTGGCTGTACCATAAAACTCAAAGTCAGCACCATTTGCATTCATTAAAATCCCACAGAATTTTGGGGTGGAATATGGAAGTTCCTTCTCCTTGGTGTCCTGGCTAACATCCAGCTGGATAATTACTCCCTGCCCACATAAATGATTTCGCCAGAGTTGGGGTTGGCTAAGGCCTTTAACTTTTATTTTTTGAACTTCCAGTTTACATCTATTATGAGGCCAATGCTGATTTGAAGATGTCAAATCCTGCTACCTCTCTCTGGAATAGATGTCTGCAGATATTCTCTACTTCCCTGGTAATCTTCCATGGACACCAGAATTTCATTTATTTAATTATTTTAATGTATTTAGTACAGGGCCTAGAGGATCTCACTATGGTAGATCGAACTCATAGTGATTCTCCAGTTTCCAACCTCCCAAGTGCTGGGATTACAGATGCGTGCCACCACACCCAGTCTAAATTACAGTCTCAGTGAGCCCCTGCTGCTGGGCCTGCAGGGCATGCCAGGGATCAAACCCTGGTCCCTGCGCCTGGCTAGGCAGGCACTTTAATCCGCTGAGCTATCAGAAACTTGCTCTACTGGCAATGTCTGTCTCCTTATCAGTAAATTTCTGGAAGTGTTAGACATATTTTAAATTGTTTTGTTGAAAACATGTTTTCTTTGTGTTTTATTATACTACATATAGTGTGTATGTGTGTATGTGTGTGTGTGTGTGTGTGTGTGTGCATGTGTGTGTGTATGTGTGTGTGTGTGCAGCATTCTACAAATTTTGTATAATGTTGTTGATACAGTTGTTGATACAGATGTAGGTATGTGAAAACAGACACTCTTGTATTACAATTCTTACATCTGTACTTTCCATTTGTTTTACATTTTAATTTTTAATTTTTTTTTTTTTTCGTAGAACCAGGGATTGAACTCCGGCCCTTGCACTTGTCAGGGAAGCGCTTATTCCACTGAGCCATCTCCCCGGCCCCTTGTTTACATTTTTAAATGTATGTGTTAATAGGCATTGTCTCCTGACGCAGCATATATATGTTTATGTGTGTCTGCGTATACATAAAGTTACTGGGTTTGATCTTAACATTTTATAAATGCATGTAATGCAGATCAGAAAATTAAAAGTGCAACACTGCTCTAATTTGTCTCTAATAGGTAATTTTTTAATTAAGTAAAATGTTTCCTGGGATTGCTTAACATACTTGAGTGAATCAGAAAAAGGAAATAATACTGAAAATGTACATGTGGATTGACTGCTAATATTTTGGAAGATTCTGCATAATTTATTTTTAAAAAGTTTTACATAACAATGGCAGTGCCTCAGGTTTAGAATGACACAGAACACTGACCCTAAATCATTTATTTATTTTCTTTTTTAAATTTTATTTTGTTTTATGTTGAAGAGGAAAAACAAAAGCTAAAACACATAGCAGAAAGAAAGACAAAAACAACAATTTGTTGCAGACTTTCAAAACTGGAATAGCTAACAATGGTTATCTATTTTTATAGTTAGATCTGTTGTTCATAATAACAGAAATTAGTTACCCCAAAGTGGATAATTGATTATTAGCACTTGCTTTCAAGAAAACTTAATCTTTTTATATTATCTCTTTTTTACTTTTTTAAAGTTTATTTTATAGAGAGTATAGTAATAATTGACAAGACATTTGAATTGGCACATAGTGAGAATCAGTACAAGATGAGAGGTATTCGATCATGGTTTTTGTATTGCTCTGTGCTGTCCTCACTGTGGCTGTCTTGGTCACAGATATCAGCATATAGTTAGTCAACATGAAAAGACTGCTAGTTTTGTTTTTTTTTTTTAATTTCATGTGGCAAGTGTGAGGTCCTGAGTTTGATTCCCAGTACCAACAAAATAAAATTAAATAAAGAAAAAGTCAATGTAAGGCTATTTTAAAATTAAGAAATCATTTTTTTTTCCTCCTTAAGCAGTTCTTATTGCTCCTCTTTGGGTTCAGTTTTGTGCCCTCAGTGAACAACAGTTAAGTCTAGAGCAGTAATATTTAGGAATAATTTCTTCTCATAGCTGAACAGTTTTCATAATTTATAATTGGGTCAAAAAATTAAATTAAAGATTCAGAGTACAGGATGGATAGATAAGTTGTTTTGAAATGTGTCTTCCCTATATCCCTCAAAACACAGTAGTCAGAGTTAGTTACTTGAAAATCTAACCTTAGCTAGAAAATCTAACCTGATCTGTATATTTTGTATTAGCGCTTAGATTATTCAATCATTGTTATAGAGGTTTTAATTATTATTTGAACCACTCTTTCATTGATGTAGACTAGAAAAGTAGATTAAAGTTACTGGTTCACAAAACACAAATCTGAATGATCTAAGAATAGATGCTAAGTATATATCTGGCTCTTTTCTAGTTGAAAGTTGTCCTATGGTCTTGTGTGAGTCAGCTTTTCTTTGCTGCAAGCAAAAACAAACATACAATTTAAAAATTAATCTTTGCTCAGTGGTTCAGAGGATTTAATCCTTGATCAACTTGCCCGAAGGTATATCATGGGGGAAAGTCTCAACAGGGTAAATTTGCTCCATGCAGGGCAATTGGGAAGCCGAGGAGTTGAAAAGACCAGAAGAAAGGGGTGAGGGACCAGAAATAGATTTTTAAAAGGCCACACCTCTATGGCACACCCAGAAGTGTGCTTTCTAATCTCCATGATATTTATAACTTAGTTAAATTGATGTATCAACATTATTAGTCACAGATCTAACAAGTCCAAACTATTCATCTAGTTCTCAATTTCTACCTCTTTCTCAATACATTGGAAAAGTGATTGGAACAAAATTTCTGTTAGGCTTACTAGAATTATGTCTGTTTTGGACTTCTTTGCTCATTTGTTCCCAGTCAGGACTCTTCTATACATACACAACCATGATCACCCAAGAGTTGGGCCTTAACATTTTTTATGCTTTAGAAATTTCTACGCTGAGTCTTACTTATTCCAAAGGCCTGAAATGAGTAGTACAGAGGGAAGACATGGATTGCAAAGTCTGTCGGACATGACGGTACACAAAGCCTCATGACATCCAACTCACTGGGAAAGGCACAGACAGTCGGATGCTGCCTGGAAGGGAGGAACATGTTTCCTGGAAGTGATTTGGATAGTGGCTTGAGGAGGTGAACAGAGCTGTGGCCAGGTGCTCCGTATGAAATCACTAAATGGGAAGTCAGCTTAGTTCACTGGAGTTGCCAGTCTGGATCAGATTACTGATCCATAAATTTTGGATACCTTCCCATAGCAACAGGGCTCATTCCAAGAACTTATCAAGAAGTCAGAATTCTTTCATCAAATTTTAAAGCCAGTATGCAAAAATGTTGAGAAAGAGTAGACAGATCAGCTAGATTAAAGGGTAGATATAGCGAGTGACTACTTGGGCTTTCTTAGTTTTAACATTTTCAGCATTAATTTATGATTTACATTTGCAGATAAAAATGTAAGTACAGCATGGTATTTTTTAGTGTTAATATATTTTTGAATGAATGAATCTACCTAACATATTTTAGCTGTCATTTTTATAATACTCTGAGTGTACTGTCTTAGCATTATTCTACAACATAACATAACATTTTGTTAGCATAATCATTGTATTGTACAATGTATCTTTTAAATTTATTCTTACTATTTAACCAAAGATTTCTGCTCTTTGACTAGTTTCCTATTCTGCCCAAGCCTCTCAAACTCTATTGACCATTATTCTACTTTCTACTTCTATCAAGTCAGCTGCTTTATATTTCAAGTGTGGGAAGGATCCTATCCTTATTGTCATTCTGTGTCTACCTAATATTTCACTGACTATAAGAACATAATGTCCATTAGATTTACTCATACTTTTGCAAAAGGCAGTTTTCCTGTCTTTTTAATAGAATCGTCTAAGTTGTATTTATATGCCTCACTACCTTTATCATTTGTGCATTAATGAGCACAGGTTGAGTCCACATCTTGTGCATTGCCAGAAGTGTTGCCATAAACCTGAAAGTATGGACACCTCTTGAACATGTGATTTCACTTTCATTAGCTATGTAATCAGGAGTGAAATTCCTGGGTTATATGATAATTCTAATATGTTGAGGAAACCCCATAATGTTTTCCATAATGGCTGCTCTAATCTACTTAGTTCTATGTCTTTCAACCACATATTTTTAAAATTAATAATTGATTATATTAATCCCTCTCAATATGTATTTGTACATATTTATTAATAATTATATAATTTCTTTAGGACATGCTTTTTTTTTTTATTATTTAAGACCTTTATCAACAGGTGCTTGCAGTTTGTTGATTTTTTGAAAAAGCCAAGTTGTAAACTTTTATTACAAATTAAAAATGAAGTTCTTAAAAATCTCAACTTGACCAGATATGAAACAATTTAAAAACCTTTAAAGGCGTGTTGAGAAAAACCAGACTTTTTTAAAAAACACGTTTGTCATTACCAAAAAGAGATGTCTTTATAGGTAAAAATAATAAAAACCCCATGCTGCATAGATAATGCAGATAGTTCTAGTTATTTGGTCAACGGGCAAAAAGCAAGCACTTAAGGTCTTCAGTTCCAATCTTTTGTTCATTTCTTATTGCTGGAATTTCCTATTTGTTTCTTTCTTGCTAGATGACTAAACTGGATGATGGTAGAGACGTTAAGCTGGCATTTACTCAGCCCCGCCCTGCTGAGCCTCGGGAGCAGACAAATTCGCAGCTGGTGGATGGGCTGCTTTTGTCTCTTTGCCATCTTGTGGTTCAGGGTTTTCTGGGCATCTGGATTGGTAGTTGAAGTTGCGACGATACCGACGTTGAGGCAGCTGCTGACCTTGGGTCTCATCTCCTTGATTTTCCTAATCTTCTTCATTGCCGTCCTCTCTAGGCTGTCTTGGCGAGGAGGGCCCCTGCAGAATCATGTTCCAGAACCTCGAGACTTATTCTGTCTTCCTTTTCCACCTTGTTCTCCTGCACCCTGGTTGTCGGACCCTCCATCACTTCTCCTTGCACAGGAGGGTTGGAGCACTGTGGTCCACGCCCGCAGGGTCTCCGCATGTAGTGAGCTGGGAACCTTCGCCTGCGGTGGGTCCGGCGGCTGGGCCTGGCCTTCGGGAGCGCTCTCCATCTCTCACTCTTCTCCACTCTCACTGTTCTGGTAATTCTGCTGGTAATCGCGTGGAGGACCCTAAGACGTGGACAGCGTCTGTAATGGTTACGGTTGCTGTGTATTTACTGCCTTGAGCTGGAGCTGCCCCAGGGCCTGTGACATGCGCTGACCCCGCACCCCTTTCTCCTTCAACGACATCACACTCCACCTTCTCTCCATGGCCTACACTGCCAAGGTCCTTCCTGGGGTCATTCTTCTTTATGGCAGTCTGGTGCACACACACATCCTCCTGGGTGTCATTCCTGTTGATGAAGCCATATCCGTTTCTTACTTTGAACCATGTTACCGTTCCCAAAACCTTCCTTGGAAGACCTTCTTGTCCCTGCTGGCAGGCGCTGCCAACGTGAGGCCCGGGCCACCGCTCCCTGCGGCTGCTGGGTCTCGGCCTCGCTGCTCGCGGTGGCGCTGACGGTGCCTGGGGCCGGCTGCGGCAGCTGCGGCTCCTCCCGGTGCGCGACGGTAACTAGGCCGGCGGCGGTGGGGGGGCTGCTCAGGGCTCTCTGGGGTCCGCTCCCCGCTCCCGCTACCGATGGAACTCAGGACACGCTTTAAATGAGAAGTTGTTAAATAATCTCATGGCAATAAACATAATTCATTTTAAATAGCATTGAGCTTAAAATCATTTTTGTACATACTTTCTATGGACTTGTAAGTTGACAATGGGATATAAAGTTATAAACTGTCCCAGTTCATTGGTATAGAAATGAACAGCAGACTTAGACAAATTCAAAGGTGAAGGAAGAAAATAAGCTAATCCCATCAAAGATGAACAGAATAGCCTACCTGAAAAACTGTGCTGTATGGTAATCAACTAAACAGATAGACAGACAGACAGACAGACAGACAGACACACACACACACACACACACACACACACCAGGTAATTTAGGATCAGGTTTTAACTTTATTGTTTTCTATTAAGTCATTCAGTTAGATTAATACCTGTTTTAAAAACTTCTACCTCTGTCCAATTTGCAATGCTACTTTAGTCCAAATGCAAAAAGCTAGTTTGTTTTTTCTTTTATTCTACTCTACTAATTTATTTCTCTGTTCGTCAGCTAATATAACATTGTTTCATTTGTCACAGTGTTTTTATTATACAAAAAACTAGTTCGGTTTTTCTTTTATTCTACTCTACTAATTTATTTCTCTGTTCATCAGCTAATGTAACATTGTTTCATTTGTCACAGTGGTTTTATTATACTGGATTTTAACAACTTTAAAATTAGTCCCACCTACATCCCCAAACACCACTGTTTTTATTTTTTTCTGGTTATTAATGCTAATTTTTCTCCATTCAAACTTTACAGTCACTTTAAGGTTTTGTGGTGGGCTGACATTGTATCTTTTCATATCTTTAAGCCAATTTTAAGGTTTTGTTAAATTATTCCTTGGTACTTTATTTCTACTTGATGTTCTAGCCTGTTCCTTGCTATACCAATGGAGTACTGCTTTTCTTTATGTCAATTAATTGATTCTTTGCTTGCATACAGGAAGGCAGCTGCTTTTTTGTGTGTGTGAGGCTTCCTATCTGGATATATATTATAAAAAATCCTGTTATTTGTATGGTTTCCACCAATTCTTTGAATATTCTTATATTCTTATATGTGAAAGTCCTTCAGTAGTTTCTATCACTAAAGGAGAGACAGTTAATATTGCATGCCCCTTGCTAAAGATAGTCATAGCCCTTCATGAAATTATTTTTTGGTAAAAAAAGAAAAAGGTCAAGTCAAAATCAGCCAAACTTTTAAGTCAAATTTCTAATGGGAAAGAAGAGTAACAGGGAGAAGAACATATTAAATAACAATACATGGAACAATCAGCAAAATCCTCAACTAAAAGAGAGACTAACAGTAAGTAAATACTTTTCAACAAAAGGTGACACCAACTATAGAAAATTAACAGTTGCAAGTAGAGAAAATATTATTTTGTATTAGACTTTGCATTTTACAATCTTCTATCAGACCTTAATAATACAATTGTAATATCAATCCAATAGCATATTTTATATTTTTTAGAATACCCACTATTGTAGAGCTTTAATTTCTATTCATCTTAATGAATAAAAGGGGATAAAATAGCAATGAATCAGTATCAGAGCATGTTAGGACAGTTACAATAATTAATGCATTGCATATTGTTGTCTTTACAGTAGTTATTCAGAGGACAAGATGCAGACATGATAGATTGTCTGAGTAATATTAGTACAAACCTTTCTTCTCATTGAACTAAGAGAAAGTAGCTGATGTATCTCTTGTGTGCAGCAAATTACTGAGATTTGCATTTTGATTTCAGCCTGTTTTATTTACTAGAAGAGTGGAGGTCACTTGTACTGAGAAGTATTATTGAAATACTTATTTTTGCTTTTTCATTATTTTTCTGTAGATTTTTTTTAATTTTCCCTTTTAATTCTTACCCTACTTAGTGTATTCATTCTATGAGGCATTTTGGGTTTGTTCTCCTTGACTAGTATATCCCTTTAGGGGCCATTGATCATGAACTGATTAAAGTGTTCTTGCTTATACAATGTATTTTTCAATTAGTGTTAAAAGTTTTTCAGGGTGCAGGACGTATTAGTCTGGGTTGAAAGGGTTTATTCCTTTTATTGTTTGTTTGTTTTCTGGGATTTGATATATTTCACTTCAAGCTCTCCTGGCCTTTAAAATCTTTTTCTTTTTTTGTCCAATGAGACATTTTATTTGTATGATTTTTATTTTGGCAGAACTGGGGATTGAACTCAGGCCCTTGTGTTTGCCAGGGAAGCATTTATTCTACTGAGCCATCTCCTAGGCCCTATTTGTATGTTTTACATCCTTTGAAAAAGAATCCCAGGACTTTTCCTCCTGTGTGTTTTCATCACGCTTCTTCATGATCCATGATGCCATCAGAGGTTGTCATTACAATGAGAAACTAAGCTGACAAGATTTCCAGAGCTTTCAGCTGCACATCAGACCTGGAGTTGATCATGTCACACGTGTTTCACCTGCTTGCGAGGGTCACAACAATTTTTCCAGCCCTGTGGTCATCGATGATTTCAAATTTGCCAATGTAATCATGCTTCATCATCACAGTTAGCAACTGGACAGTGACTTTGGAGCAGGCCTCATGAGGAAGTGGCTTCAGCCTCTCTCTTCCGCATTGTCAGTGCTCTTGGGAGCTCCAGCCAGGACATTAGTGTACATCATTATGGCTGCATGGAAAGATGGTGGAAGGAGCACAGGAGGGGCGAACCCACCTAAAATCTTAACTGACAACCTATTGTGAGAAAGTATAATGAAAATCTAAAGTGTGCAACAGATATTGTGAAAACTCTATCCTACGAGCCAGAGCACCACTGAAGAGCCAGCACCTTCTGTCAGTCAGATCTGCTTTTCAGATTACTATATAGTCTGGGCCTAGAGTGGTGGAGAGGTGCAGAGCTTAAGGAATGGTCTAGTCCTTGCACATAACCTCAGACACTGGATTTTGGCCCACAGAGTTTCTCTCTTCCTTCACTGTCTCCTATCGGCTGTACTCTTACTCCCACCTCACATTACCTTCCTCTCCTTAGGTGCTGATTTGATGATCCTCATTCATGTCATTGTCCCCTAGGTGGCCACTATCTATCTCCCAGTTGGTTATTTATCATGATATCCATCATATGTAAGGTAAAAAGTTTCTCTATATGGAGCTTTGTTAGATTAAATGTGGGTATGATATAATATGTGAGTGTGATTTTTCTGTGTTCATGTTGAATTTTATTTGTATTTCTTTTTGTATTAAAAAATCAGGTTCATTAAAAACTTAGTTATGATCCTTTGAAAAGAAAAAAAATATTGTATTTCTTTTGATGTAAGTCTTATATTGTGTATCTCCAGGTTACCATTTTTTTCTTCTTCATTCATTTCCTTCCTTTTTATTAGCAAGTGCTTGCCATATGTCTTGGTTACTTTTCTCATTGCTGAGGCAAAATACCCAACACTCAAAGTTAAAGAAGAAAGGTTTGTTGTAGCTCACAGTGAGTAATGATTTCAGTTCATAGTTAGCTGGCTCCAAGACAGCGTGGCATGATAGAAGGGAAACAGTTCATAGTGGGCAGAAGCCAGGAAGGCACCCAAGCAGTAAAACTGTGTAATCTACAGTTGTGGTTTGCTTTTTCTTGTTATCCCTTACAGGATATCTACCTTTTGGGAGGTGCTACCCACATCAGAGCAGGCCTTCCCATTATCCCATTTTGCACATGCTGAACTGTGACAAACCAACTATTGGGTGAATTTACAAGTCACAAACCCTTAATCACAAATTCCCTAGATCCAAACACCTGTGAAAATCCCCCCCCCATGACCACACAAGGATTTGGGTACAGATCTAGGGACAGACTATCACATCATGCATTAATCTTATGAATATGTATCTACCCCTCATATTTCTTAATTGTTTTTATAGTTTTGCTTTGCGTATTAACATTCGTAAGCAAAGAGGGACATATGACACATTATAAGGACACAGTGCTGAAGGGAAGAGAGAAAAGAATACTCCTCCATGCTTGAGTCATTCATATTGACTAGAGAGAGCTATATGTCCTCATCCTCATGATGCAAAAGTTCCTGAAGTGTGGTAGACTAATATTTGGTTTTCCATTACTACATATCTTACTTTTTCTTGTGTCTTTAGTTTTACCCTTATGCATTAACAATTTTGTCTCTTCTGTACTTTACAGCAGCAGTAGTGAACAAAAGAAGGGGACATCACCCTACATAAAATCTAGCAAAATAAGTTTTTAAGGATGACAAGGGGCAAATATTTGCACTTTCTTAAAAGATGTGACAAATATGCTTAGCACTAAGGTGTCTAAATATACTTTACCTGATAAAGGAGAAGCTCGTGAATGTATCTTTGCTAAATAATATTCATCCACACATAGAAATAAAATTTTAATTTTTAGATGCTTAAATCTTCTGAGCATTTCTGAGATTGAGGAGTAACTAGAATTTAGTTATCATCTAAGGGATATTCTGCTATGCAATAATTGGAGGTATTTTTGGTTTTGCTTTATTTTGTGCATTATGCTTTCTTTTTTTTTTTTTTATTGTGATCAAATGGATAACACAGGGCTAATCAGCTGTTGCACCCACTTTAATCCTAAATACTTAAAAGACAATATGAAAACAGTCTGGATTTACCTCATCTAGTCATGGCCACCACCATTTATTTACATGTATTTCAATAAATTTGAAGAAAGCAGTAATTAAGACAACCAATGCTGTCATCCATATATAAAATAATACTTCAAGTTCAATTACCAAGGTTTCTATTTTCTGGATCAACAACTACAACATGAAACTTGCACACACACACACACATGCATGCACGCAAGCACACACAAATTTATACTTATTACAATTCAATTTATGCTGCAATCAAAACCACCTACATTCCATTGTGTGCCAATTTCATCTTAGACCTGACATAAAAAGGCTACCAATGAACAATGAAGAAGTGCTGGTCAGAATACAGTATGTGTAAGAGAAAGAGGGAGAAAGACTATCTCACCAGCATAGTCAAACAAATTATGTCACAGAGGTTCTGTAGTTCAGGCTTCATGCTTACCTGAGAGGTCTCTATGTACAGCAGTCTGCACACCTGAGGACGACTGTCCTGTCCATATTCCTAGGGATGTACTCCAATAACATTTCTCATTATTTTGGCTTACTTGTAATAGAGTAGAATATATTTTTACTCCTTTCAAAATATATTTGTATTTAATTGTTTTTGAAAGCTGTATTTCAAGATTCTATTCAATATTGAGATTTTGGTAATTGTATGTTCATGATTATAATAAATTTTTTGACCAACTTTTTTAACGGGACTTTCTAACATTATAAGCATAGAATATGAACTAATGATCTTTCAATAACAAAAATAGATTGTTTCAGGGATAGTATACAAAAGTTCGTTTTACTTATATCATAAACATCCTCATTTTCTTGTATTTCAGAACTTGCTTAACTCAATCTCAGTCTTAGTAAATTCAGTTGCCCAGTAAAAATTCAGAGATATTATAAATAAGAAATTAGAGTTAAAAAGTATCAATAGTAAGATGCGTTGAGTATAGATATAAGTAATAATTGAAAATTTAAAATGAGGGAATAGTAAAAATTTATGTAAATTTAACATTGAATATCAAAATCTATAAGGTTCTATGTTTGCTCAATATATTTTAGCATAATTGTAAGTTATTCTATTCATTTAGTAATTATTTTATATCCACAAGGAGAAAAATAAGTATGAGCACATATGGGAATAGATTTTATAACGGCTATTACATATAGTACTTATTCTATGCCTGTTGCCTCTTAAAGTTTTTTTTTGAATGACTTTATTTAATTCCAATGTAGAACACAGGTATTATTGTTTTAGAGGTTTTATTGATAAGAGATTGTGTACAGAAAGGTTAAGTAGCCTGTCAAAGGTCACAAACTCAAAAATGATTAGAGCTCAGTTCTCTCTGGCCCCGGAACCTATACTCAAAAACACTACATAATATTTGTTCTTGAAAATCCAATTGTCTTTTAAAGTCTGCTTTCATCCATAAAAAAGTAATTTCAGAAGAAGAACTTATGTCGCACTGCCATTTGTCCTCTAAAATCAGCTCCCTTTTTATTCCATAATAATATGTTATTATCTGGGCATATGGCCCACCGATCTGGGCTGCATTTCCTTGTGTCCTTGGAGCTACAGTGTAAGCTGAAATGATATATGCAATTATTGTTTCACAAAGTAAAATAATCTTGTCCTTTCCTTTCCTGGCCTTTCCTACAGGTTGTCAGAGTTGGCAGTGGCAACCAGCTGCATCTGTGAACTCATAGCCTTAGGGAGTGGGTGCATTTTACAGTCCTGATTAATCATGGTCAGGTTGTTAAACATGACCTGAATTTTGATTTTGCTTAGGCATCTATAATTTTGATGTCTTTCTTGCAGCATGTTGTTCTGCTTTCCACTTTACACAGAAGTAAAAATATGGAGTGAAGGTAGCGCATCTTTGGAATAAATATGCTGTCCACCTTGTGGTGAGCTATCTTCTCAGAAAGCGACATTTTACAAGGGGAAACTCTTTGTTAAATAGGATAGAGATCTTGTATTATGTGTCTTGTTATATATCAAGAATGTAAAAAGGGCATACTTCTTTTCTTTAAAGAGCAAGTCAATAAAAGGAAGCATAACATATCGTGACATGCACTCTAATTAAGAAAAAAATTCTAAGAGATGCTAAAAAGGAATGAACCTAAATTGAAAGAAAAAAGGATAGGAGAGAGCATGGTGATTTCTCAAGAGTGCTGATAATGGAGGTAAATTTTTTACACACCAGTAGCAGTTAGTTTCCTATGCAGAAGAGTCGGCACACTGTGGGTACGGAGAACATCACTGTGAAAAGCCAGAGATGTAAGTTAGTGTGAAATCATTACAGTTGAAATGTAAAATGCAAGCTTAGTGAAAAGATGGTATCGAGGGATACTTAAGACTGTACATGTTTTCCTAAAAATAATATTAAGTCATTGAAATGTTTAAAATACAAGGCAGATAGTATTAGTTATTTCTTATATCTAATACATAGTGTACATTGTGTTTTCTGCTTGATGTAAAAGATACAGAAAGTAGATATATCATGTTTGTCCCCAAGAAGCTCATAATCTTCCTGGAAATCACATGAATAACAAGGTCTTTTGATAAGACCTTGCTGTGACAAAGCAAATAGATATCATTATGTTAAGGAAGAAAAGCAGAGTGTAGGAAACTTTGAAGATGAGAATGAAGTGAGCTGATTTGCAGAACTGCAGGTAGTTAAATAGCAATATTTGGGGGCATAGAAAACAGCAGTGGTGTCAGAGAGTGAGACCAGAAGGTAATAAAGAATCACACCAGGAAGTTCTCTTATGCCATACAAAAACAGGTTGGATTTTATTCTGAATCAATCATAAATCTGAAAAGAGAAAATAAGAAGGTGGAACCCACAGGTGTGATGTGCCCAGAAGGCAAAAGGTATTGAACTTACTGAGTCACACTGACTAAGGAAATAACAGAGGCTTTAACTGAGAAAGAAAGGAGATAAAAGGGAAAAGGATCGGTTTGAAAAAGAATGACACATTGTGGTTGGTGTCCCTGAAGAGTTTTTCTGTCTGTATGCCGTGATGAAAAGAGCAACCATTCTTCTATTTTATACTTTAATAGTAGCTGATAGAGCAAAATTAAAGTGACAAAGAATAGATAATTTGTATGATGGGCAGCCAGCATTTATATGTCCCCAAACTCCCACTTCTAGGTGTGTGTCCCTTCAAAGGTGCTAAGCAGGCTGGGCCACAGTGTGATACCATGGAGCACAGAGAGTAAGCCAAGGAGGAGCCGTTCTAGAAAGACAGCGGGGGACTCAGAGATGAATTACCAACTTGCTGAAACTCTAAGGTCATGGTACATATGTCTTTCTTGCAGTAGACTTTATTTAAAAAATAATAAATTAAAAATGGCACCAATAATGATGCCAACACAGAGACTCTGGCATACTGTGTTCTAAGCAGGAATTCTACTTATCTGAAGCCTGATATGGTTGTACTGATCAGTTATTCTCGAAACTAGTCCTGGGTCAGTGGATGTAGTATAAGAGAAAGGAGGAAATTTGTGAGTAAAAGAAGAAATTTTGGAAAATTTCTGAGTTTTTTTCTATGTAAGGTATCTTACTAGTAACTTACATGGTGATGTAGAAGATTGGTGATCTCCATGGTGATTTGGTATATTATTGTCCCTAAAGGCTAATTTTTTTATGGTATAGAACCTCAGCAAATTGCCTTGCTAAAATAAAATAAGATAAAATAGAGTGAAATGAAATAGAATAGAATAAAATAGGACACCATCAACAATATCAGAAGTATTATGAAAGTCACACTTGAAAACACTGGCATGTATATGTTCTAATAATGTATTTATTCTTTCCCAGTGTGGCCGCTTGTATAGGACTATAACTTTCAAGGACAGGCACAAAATCAAACAGTAAAGGCCACCTTCTCATACTACAGGGAAAGATGCACTTTGCAAGTGAAAATACAGTTTGAGATTGTGACCTTTGAGTCACAAACATGGCCAGCTTTGAGAAACTGCCTATAACTTGTACTTATTTCTTATCAAGTAGGTATTTGGCTGGAGGCGACAAATGCTAGTTTTACTGTTCTTCTATTTGTCAAAAGGAAGTAAGAGGATTTTAAGCATGATGCTTGTATTTCTAATCATGCAGAAAAGTCCTGGAGAGAGTGGTTGTTAAACCAAACAGTTGTTTTGTCTTTAGAAGGCTTCAGTACAATCCATTGTGGTTCCTAACACTTTCCAAAGAGTCTGCAGCCACTTCCACAGCAACTTGCTGCCACAAAACTCCTGTGTAACAAGAGAAACAGAGCAAAGAGAAAGCTCAAGCATGGAACGGTAGGGGTGACTTCAAAATCACAGGAATGCCTGCGAGCAGCACATCGGCCAAAGAGAAGAAAAGGCCACATAGTGAGCTTTTGACCCTTTGAATGGCTCAGCAGTTATTGCTACGGCAAAAAAATTTTTAAAAAAGCTGTTTTTCTCCTGGGAATGATTAGCACAGCCACTGAACAAGAAGGAGATCATGGGATTACACTGATTAATGCACTGGTTCTCACAGAAGTTCTTTTTTGCCTCTAATGAATGCCCAGCCTAACAATTCATAGTTTTTTCCTATAAAGTCACACAGTGATCCCAGGAATGGTACTCAAGACAGCACCAGAATATTGTCATTTTTGCACTTTGTTTTATTGCAGCAGAAAGAGGCTCAAAGCTGAAGATTTGCAATGTAAAGGGAAGCTAGAGTTCATTAGTCCTCTGGGGTGTTGCCCACACATCCATGTGTGATACCGACGAGCTTCTCTTCTATATGTGCCTTCAGAATGGAGCAAGGAGTCACAGTGGGGCATACAAGAGCCCTCCTGATGCTTAATTACAAGAAAGCTTTCCTTGGAAAAGTTCCAGGGTATCTTGTGCACCAAGCTGTCTTAATTCAGTTCTGCTTCTGCCTAGCTGACACTGAGGTGCTATGATCTTATTCACTGTCCTATCCCTGAAAGCTGTGTGCAATTTTCTGCTCTGCTTGGTAAGGATGATTTAGCCATTGTTATGTTTAGATGATAGCTAATGTAATCACTTGTAATGTTAATGTACTGTAATGAGTATGTTAATACTCATGGCATCCTGCTTAGGGGACCTTTGGGTTATTTAGTGTCAGCCCATTTCACCAGCTCTGGGTTTAGGAAGTCTCATCTGCTTCACAAAACATCTTTGTACTTAATTCTTACACTGCTTTTGAGTGTGAGGAAGATTATATTCACTTCTGAAGAAGCAGTACCAGATGCAATAGCATTTTCCAGCACATTCCTATACATGGAGTCTCCTTTGATATTATTTGCCAAATAAATGATCCAATTACCTGATAAGCAATAAACTTCTATGCCTCAAACCAGCATTTGTGGAAGTGTTTGTATTAGTCTTTTGTGGCACTGGAAATTCCAAAGCTTAGAAAACAGCTCTGGCCTGGCTGTGCCTGTAGGCATGATCATTATTCAGACAAACAAATCACAATCACCCAAATGTTTCCTCTAACTACAGCATTGCCAACTTTTAATTATAGTCGCTAAGAAATGCTTTAAATTACCTGAAATAATGAAGTGAAATTAGAGGAGGGAGATGCATTATCAGTAGCATCATGACGGTCTTGACATGATTATTAGAGGCAGTCTCATTTACTTTATAGGGAAGGAGAGATGAGGTTCCAGCAACACGCACTGAGGGGAATCCTCTGTCCCTTCACTCTTCGTGCGCTCCAAAGGACAATTTGTGAAGCTGTCACTTAGGATTCCTGAAACCTTAATCACCTTAAACCCTAGAAATAAGAAATGATTTTCTTAGTGTTAAGATCTTTTCTTCCACCAATCATTTGACTAGAAAATATACGGACTTACATAATGCTAGACTTTGGAGTTAGGAAAACAGAAAAGCAAAATTGAGCTTCCATAGTTAGAAAAATATCTTTGTTAGGTCATAAATCTAGCACACCGTGTATCATCTGATTTTATCACATTAGACTGAAAAAAGTTATACTGCAAATACTCCTTTTTAATGAGCAGAATTAGGGGGAAGAGGGTAAAGTTAGGATGCCATCAATTTGAAACGTGAAAGTGTAATTCAATCAAATTCGGTACAAAATCTGCCAAATAAATAATTATGGTTAGGACTTCAAAGACTTTATGCCCAAATGTAGCAACTTGGGTGTCCCACTCTGATTTCACCCACTTTCTCCCATAAAATATAACTGTGAAAACAATTCTTGTATCTACTCCTCTAAAAAGTGAGTGTGGGGGTACCGGGGAGATGACTCAGTGAAATAAGCGCTTCCCTGGCAAGCGCAAGCGCAAGGGCCTGAGTTCAATCCCTGGTTCCACCAAAAAAGAAAAAAAGTGAGTACGGGAACCTCAAACCAGACTAATTCTACCCTGTATGTGAAGGCCAAGGAACATCTGGACACACAGGCCTTGCGGAGCTCCCCATTTTATTACCAAGAGCTCACGTCCTTTGGTCCTCTTTCGCCCAGCTCCTGGGGCCACTTTGAAGGTTTTATGACCTATAACACTTTTTCTTAAATAAACTGGTTCTGCGCTCTTCTTGTTAATCTGCCTTTGCAATAGAGTTGCTATAGACCTGTCTGATGAACCATGCCGTGAGTGTAAAGCATGTGTTACTTTTACTTCCCTACTGAATGCATAGGAAATAACAATCTGAATCATTGATTTTAAAGAAATGACAAAAAATTAATCTATTAAATGCATCTATGACTGCATTTATTCTTTTCTATGATCTGTGTGAATCCTTTCATTTAATAGAAACAGGAATAAAATAAAAGTATGCTGGAAGTGACCTCTTGGAATTTATCATTTCTTCTCTAATTTATTGGAATTATGTCCATTGGGAGATGAAATTTCAAGAGGTGTTTGAATGATGAAGAAAAGGGAATTTGTCAGAGACTGTCAGAAATTTTGTGAGAGAAAGCAATTTGCCCAAGGTCAGCTAACTAGCCAGTGTCAGAGGATGGAATTAAACACACTGAAAAGAAAAAGAATGCTGTTTTAGTGAGCCTTTGGTGAGAGCACCTTCAAGCTGATGTCAAAACTTTCCTCCAGGAGATAGACAAAAATGATAGTGACCTTCATGAAATTATGCACTGTGTATCAGTCAAAAGGGAGGCTGAGAATTCTCAGCTGAGAAACCTGTGTTGCCAGGACAGACCTAAACCTACTTCCTGCATGAGCCATGAAAATGATTTTCAAATTTCTATGAAACTTAGACCAAGATTAAACCACCTCTGTAAAAAAGATGAAGACTTGCTTTTCTTCCATCTTTCATCCTAGGAGTGTAATTCTCATTTTGCTCTTGAAAATAGGAGCAATCACTGAGTGCAAACACTTGCAGCCATACTTCTGTCAAAACTCTTACCCATTATTATAAAGATAGCATAAACAGGCAAATGAACAGGTTATGGAGATACCCAGTGCCTCTGAGTGGGCCATGCCACCTACACCTGAGAATGTGCATTTCCTGTGATGAAATCTCTGCTCTGCCTTTCCAGACTCATTTGCTTTCTTCACAGCTAACACTCATGTTAAAATTTCAATAATATTTTTTCCCATGGTCTTTTCCTAATAGAGTAAAAACTGTGCAAGACTCTAAATTCTATCAAGCTTCCCAGCTTACTGCTACAACAACTGCACCTGGAAATGGATCTGGTACATAGCTGATACTCAGTAAGCATTTGCTAAAAATATACTGGCATATGGTTTGACACTAGAGCATGTGCTTATTATATACAAATCCCCTACATTCTACCCCCAACTGCCATCCAAAAAGAGATGCCAACCAAATTCCCTAAAATTGGGCCAACCAGATAAGTCAGTAGATTAAAGCACCTCTTTAGGCAGATGCAGGAACCAGGGTTCAATATCCAGTGTGCTGCGCAGGCCCCGTCTTGGGGGCTAGCTGAGATGGTGACAGAAACTGGGAGTGGTGGCTTGCGCCTGTAATCCCAGCACTTGGGAGGTTGAACACTGGCAGATCACTGTGAGTCCAATCTACGTAGTGAGACCCTGTGGACCCTGTACACCCTGTACTAAAAGAAAAAAGAAAAAGAAACAGAGGGTAAACAGCTGTTTAGTTTCATGATATACTATGTAATACTAGAATCCTATTACCATTAGTGAGATGGTTATTATTCATTATTCTGTTATAAATTATAAAAAATATTTTCTGATAAGTGTGATATAGATGATTCTACCTGAATTTAATATATGGAAGCTTCACTTAAGGCACTGAAATTCTTCAAATTATACAATGAGAATTACTGCTAAAATTCAGTTAGTCTGATTTTTATTGTATTATTAATTTACAAATTTAAATATATAACTTACCAAAATTATTTATATTTAACATATGCAACATGACTTGTTTCAATGTTATCATAGTCCAGTTAATTAACATACCAATCACTCTGTGGTATGGCTTCTGTATTGATGTTCTACCCAGAGCCTTGGGGAATCATAGTTGGGACTTTTTCAGAGGTGGCTGGCTCTAGATTGTGTGACACTGGGATTGATCATGGTGCAACACTATAATCAAGGGCATTAGGATTAGGGGTGTGAGTGTTGTACATATAATTCATTCGAATAGTGCCATGACAGAAATGGTCATAGACCTGTGTGAAGCCTGGAGAAGTTAAAATGGTTGGAAAGAGCAGTGTAATCCCTTATTGTACTTCTGCCACTGTGAGTTGTTTCTCCCCTGTAGTGCCCCTGTAGAAAGCCTCCCTGCCTTAGATACAGCTCATTATGGACTGAAACTTCTGCCAAATGTAAGCTAAATAGACCTTCCCTCATTTAACTTTGGGTGTTGGGTATTTTGTCTCAGCAAGAGAGAAAAGTAACTAAACACTATCCATATTCACTATTGTGTGTGTGTGTGTGTGTGTGACATTTCAAATTTCTCCTATGAAATTTCAGGGAAGTGAAGGAATACTAATTATAGCAACTATCCTTTCATTAGATCTCCAGAACTTACTCATCTTATAAATGTAGATTGAACACTATGACTAAATTCTCACTCCCAAACCCTCCACTGCTTAGCAGTCATTCTGTTCTGCTTCTTTGCTTTCACCTATTCTAGGTTCCACAAAGTAATGAAATCGTATTTCATTACTTTGTTTATCTTTTTTATATCCAGGCTATTTTACTGTTTGAAAAAAATAATAGATGCTGCTTAAAGCACTCTATTAAACATTACACAAAGATACCAAGATGAGAATATAATTCATTTGAATAGTGTTATGACAGAAATGGTCATAGACCTGTGTGAGCTATTTGGGATTTGGATCTTAGCTCTGATAATTATTGAAACTGTGTATCTGGATAAATTAGCCATACTGAGATTCCTTTCTCTCAGTAAACTAGAAACAATAATATACACATTACTGGATAATTATAAGCATTATAATTATTATTAGAATTATATCAACATGATTGGCCTGAAACATTGAAAACAGTCAGAATTTACACTAATTGATATTTTCCAGTGATCCATGAGCTTTTTTCAAAGTCCTTGGTCAAGCAACCTACATTGTCAAAAATGCAAATTACATTTATATCATTACAGTATTAATAGAATCAAACATCTATCTTGTCAATTAGTGAGCCCTTCCCTTCCTTGAAAACTCAGCTCAGACAATGCCTTCTATATGAAGAATCCCCTAAGAATTCCTGGCCTCTATGAGGTATACTCCTTTCTGTACTGAGAGATGACAGAGCTCACTTTGGGAATGTGAGCTCTAAAGGCTTGGTCCCCAGGCCATGACACCATTGGGAGGTTGGGCCTATTTGCAGGAACTCAGGCCATTGAGAGGGTGCCCTTGCAGGAGATAGTGGAACTCTGGCCCTTTGCTCCACTCTCTTTTACTTCTAGGCAAACTTGAAGTGCACAGCTGTCTCTGCCATGTCCTTTTCACGATGGACTCACTACATTCCTGAAAACAAGGTCAGTGGACCATAGAATGGAACCTCTGAACTAAGAGCCAAAGTAAAGCTTTCTTTCTCAGTATTTCACATATTTTAGCATAAGGTGTGAAGCCTGGATAATACAGAGACACCTCAGAGATGCTATCATAGGGTTTACTGTCCTGCAATATAATAAAAATTCATTTGTCTGTTGCTGGCCCCTTGTTGCTGTTTCCACTCTTCACATCATGCAGCTTTCATTTCTTATTTTAAATGAAAAATGAGATTACACAAATGTATGCTTCAAAATCATATGAATCGTATTAGCAATAAATGGACTGTCACCTTCAAAACCAATTTGATATCATAATTACTCAGTGCAATTTAAGAAGCATAAAAGATCCAGCTTTCCTACTTGGGATAGCATTCTGACTCTGGAATGATGCCTGAAATAACTAATTATTCACCTGTACATTTTAGGGAACAAATGTTGCAGTCCCAGCAGCAATGTACAAGGATTTTACTTTTTTTTTTTTTTTTTTTTTTTTTTTTTTGTATTGTAAGGAAGAGTCTACAGAATGTTCAGGGTCTCACTACTAGATTGGACTCATAGTGAGCCACCTGTTTACAGCTTCCCAATGGCTAGGATTACAGGTACGTACCACCACACCCAGTATCAATTGCCATCTCAGCGTGCCCCAGGTGTACAGCCAGCATGGCAGGCCCTGGGATCCAACCCCTGGCCCCTGACAAGGTTGTTACTTTCTACACATATGGCCCATACCTGTTTTATTTTCTATAATTATTTTGATAGAGGACATCTGAATAGATTTGAGTGGCATTTCATTGCCATTTGGTTTATTTCTTTTTATTAGTAGTGCTGAGTCTCTACTCATATATTGTCTACTTTCATATATTGTCTTCATATCTGTTGATTGTTGGAGGACTTGTACAAAGATCTAGTCAAGTTTTTTTCTTAGTTCACTGTGTTTTTTCTTTTATGTTGAATGGAAGGAATTCCTACTATATTTTATTTATATATTTATTTTTTTTGCGGAACTGGGGATTGAACTCAGGCACTTGTGCTTGCCAGGGAAGAGCTTATTCCACTGAGCCATTTCCCTGGCCCCCCTACTATATTTTAGATATTAATCCCTTATCATATGAATGATTTGCAAATATTTTCTTCCATTACCTCTTTAACCTATTGATTGTTTCTCTTTTGTGCAGAAGCCTTTTAGTTTGATGTAGTTCTAGTTGATTAATTTGGCTTCAGTGTTTTTTTAATGTATTTAGTATAGGATCTACATGGTCTCACTACACAGATCAGACTTACAGTGATCCTCCTATTTTCAGCCTGCCAAGAGCTGGGATTATAGGTGTGCGCCACCTCACCCACTTGCAGTCACCATCTCAATGCACCCCAGTGGTGGTGCAGGCAAGGCACGCCAGGGATCAAATCCTGGCCCCTGCACCTGCCTAAACAGACTCATAGTGCTTGTGTTTTTTAATTTAATTTATTTATTTATTTATTTATTGGGGGGGTTGCTTTTTTTCTGTTTTTTTGGTGCAGGGTCTCACTATGCATGCAGCCCACATTCATAGTGATTTTCCTGCTTTTTGCCTCCCATGTGCTGGGATTGCAGGCGCGCGCCGCCACGCCCGGATTGCATCGCCGGCTCAGCGCACCCGAAGGCGGGGCCGGCGCGGCTTGGGGAACCAAGGATCAAACACTGCTCCCTGCGCATACCTAAGCAAGCGCTTAGTCCGCTGAGCTATACCGCCGGCCCTTATTTATTTATTTATTGTATTTTAGGAAAGAGTCTACAGGGTGTTCAGGGTCTCACTGCTAGATCAGACTCATAGTAATCCACCTATTTACAGCCTCCCAAGAGCTGGAATTTCAGGCCTGTGCCACCATGCCCAGACTCAATTGCTGTCCCAGCATGTCCCAGGGTAGTGACTGTGTTTTTGATGTAATATCAAAGATGTGATTGAGATGTAGGACTTAGTTAAAGGAAACCTAACAAAAACATACAACAATATAGTAGCAAACTAAATTTAATGGCTAAAAGGATTATACATTATAAGCAAGTAAGATTTATTCCTGGAATGTGAGGATGGTTCAATGTATGCACATTAACTGATATGATGCATAGTCTCCGGAACTAAGACTTTTAAGGTTTCAGAGCATAGGGCTGTGGGACCAGGCAATAAAAATCTGGCTAGTGGGCAGTAATGAGTGATAATATTCCAATGTCCACTCCTTGACTGCTGGACCTATGTGTCCTTGCTGTGGGAGACACCATACTAAAAGTGAATGCTGAATCAAATTATTTATAGTCTTTTGTAGAACCTCATATCAGTCCTGAAAGGTATTGTCACCACACTGGTACTGTCAGTGTATCTTCAAAAGATCATTCCACCTGACCAGCTGCTTCTGGGTGATCATAAACATGAAGATAACAGTGAAATCCATGAACACAGGCCCATCATCTCATTTCTTTGTCAGTGAGATACATCATTCAGTCAGAAGAAATCCTGTGTAAAACACCATGGCTCTAGGAAAGGAATCCTATAAGTTCATGGATGGCAATTTGAGCAGAAATGTTGCATGCATTGAAGGCAAGCCTTTGGAAATTATGTATGCCTTTTCCATGATGAATCCAGTCCAATAAAATCAACTGCCACCAGGTTATAAGCTGAAGGATGGTGCCATACCTGGCCTAGGTGTTGTTCTACACTGCTGTGATATTGGTCATTCAGCAGTGATTGCAGCTAGATCACTCTTGCTGAGTGAAAGTTATTATACCAAGCTCATACATAGCCTCCATCCCAGCCACATTAGCCATTGTTTATGAGACCATTATGCAGCTGTAGGGTGACTGATGTAAGAGTTCGACTACTATCTGCAGAATGAGTCATCCTATGTACTTGATTATTAAAATCTTCTACTAATATCAACTTCTGATAAGCATTTTTATGGAACACAAATATCTTTACATTATTTTCCCATATGAAGAAATCTATAGATATGTCTCTTACACAAATATCTTCATCGCCAAATTTCCAGTTATGTTCCTACCAATCCCCTAATCATCTGACCACACCATTGGTTACAGCCCATGTATCAGTATGTAGTTACATCTGGATACTTTTTTTCCAAGCAAAATGTATGACCAAGTGAATTGCCTGAAATTCTACCCTCTGTGATGATTTCTTTTTCCCACTGTCCTTTAGGAACATTTTGTAAGAAGGCAGTACTGCTACAGCTGTCACCTTATGGGTGGTGCCTACATGGTATACTGAGACCTATAAAAACCATGCCATATTTTTCTCTTTTTCTGTCATCTGAAAATATCACACACCCCATGAAGCCATAGGTCAATAGTGGCAGACAGAAAATAGAGCATAGGTATGTGCCATGGGTATTTGGGCTAGTTCTTCACGTAACTTGTGCATTTCAGATCTTGGGCTTGATCATATATATATATATACCATTTCAATTTAATGATAGATTGTTGCTGCGAATATCTAATTTTATGACTTGGTGAACCAGATAAAACCCAGCTCATAATGGGTAGTCCAAGCTGCGTGACAGCCTAATATATATATGATCAATTGTTCAGTGCCCATCAAGTTGCAGTAGTAGACCAGGAGCTTGTTTTCAAAGGAAGAGTGCGATCATAGAGTCTTGTCTCCAAATGATAAAGATCTGTGTTGTGATTCACCTACTGGGGCCTGCCAGGGTTCCAATCATCCCTATTTACCAGTGCAACCTTAAGAACATTTCATTCTTCTGGATCCTATGCCCCCAATGTCCAAGCAGCCTCTGTATCAGTCTGGATCTATTCCAGAACCTTCTTTGGTTTTGACTCAATTGAAAACTAGCATTTTTCCAAGTCACTTTTTAAATGAATGAAGCAACACACCTATGTGAGAAATAAGTTATCTCCAAAATTCATTTACTTTGTGTTTCTTTTATGTTTGTAGGTTAAATAAAATGCAAAAATTTACCCTTCATCTTCAATCTCTCTGCATGCTCCATCCACACCGCTGGGCTCCTAGAAATTTCACTACTGTAGAAGGACTGATTTTTTCACAAATGCTTTATTAACGAGTCCAGAATGGTTGCTACCTTCTGCAATTCAGTCATCAATGTTATGGACTAGTGTGATTTCTTTTTCTTCCATAAAGGATGGAAGAAAAAGAAAATCAATATCCCTGAAAATTAAATTGTAACATATAACTGGAAAATTAATGCAACCTTGAGATGGGACAGCAAAGTTATACTGCTGAGCTGAAGGCAAATTGTTTCTAGTGGCCCTTATGGGAGGTAACTATGAAGTAGAGACCATTTACCAATTCGCTAGCTGGACAAGTTACCAGCAGAATTAATGACCTTCTCATTCAAGGAAACCACATCTGCTATGGCCAGTATAATTGATGTCACCATATGATCAATTTTACAGTAATCCACCATCATTTTTCAAGACCCAGCTATCTTATACACTGGTCAAATAGGTAGAATTAAATGGAAATTTGGTGTGAAACATCACCCATGTGTCATTTAAACCCTTGGTAGTACCACTAGTCTTTGCAGTTCCATCAGTGATCACTTTTTGTTGTTGTTGTTGTTGTTGGTATTGGTGGTAGTGGTTTATAATTTCCCCATGTAAATGTAACTCTAATGATTTCCATTTGTCTCTCTTAACCATATAGATCTCATACCATTGGTCAGGGAGTGTATGCTAGGATTGAGTCAAGTATCAAGTAACTCAATTCTAATTAGGCAACAGGGGAAATCATTACATGATGGATTTGAGCAACTACTGATCCAGTATAAACTGGGCCTTTGCTAAAACTCCGTTGATCACTTGACCGCCGTGAACACCTATTCTTACCAAAGGGCTACCATGATGTTTTGGATATCACAGACTCAGCTTTAGTTCAGAAGCAGTGTCCAATAGTCACCCAAATATCCAATCACTTATTCAAATATAAGCCCTCACACTTTTTGTGGAAGAATGGAAAAAAAAGACAGACAGTATAAATTTTTGGTAGAAAGCCAGGTTCTTTTTCAAGGGGTCCCAGTCACCACTCCATGTAATAGGTTCTGGGTCTGTAAACCGGCCTATATGTAGGACCTATTTGAGGAGAGATGATTGTCTATTATTACAATTTAAGGTAGATTTTTATTTATTAACCCTTAAAGTTTTCTCATTATACAGCTCTACTAAAATTTAGTAGGCTTTTTATTCACTGTTCGGAACACCATGTCTAATCAGCCAACAACATGGGTTTACACATGTCAGAGCAATCTGATCATACATTCTCTCATTCATTATGGTAATTATAGGAACCTTGTCTCTGACAGTTGAATGATGCCACTTGATTCCCCTCCTTACCTCTGTGGGAGTTAGCTAAGCCCGTAGACCTTAAGTCTTTCAATGAAAGACCTTAAGACTTAAGTCTTAAGGACCTTAAATCCTTCCTCCATAAGGACTGGCATAAAGAGCAATGAAAGGCCTCTTCAGGGATGCTGGTGACTATGTATGACATGACAAATGTATTCCACTATTTTCCTGAAACTTTGAATCACCTCATCCACAGTAAACCATGGAATATAGGCATCTTTAGCTTATTCAAATAGGTCATCTTTTGATCTAAACTGTTGCCAACTAGGCAAATAAATTATTACCACCATTTTTAACTGCTTGACCTTCAAATTTGAATTTGGAATCTCTACCTAATGAGTCCATATTAACAGACTCAGTCTGACCCATGTGTATATCTGACACCATTGTCCCATATCCTTAAACATCCATTTCCATATTTGTTTCTTGGATCTCTGCTTCTAAGATTTAGCAATCTCAAGTCATTTGGAAGTACAGTGGACCTCTCCATGGGCCACTCTACATGCCTCACTTTATGAGTCTTCTGAGATATGAGCTTGATTATATAGGCAAATATAATTGGTGAGGATGGATCCTGGGCAGTGTCAGCATGTTTTGTGTGGTAACTGAATCAGGCAAACTGGTACCACTTTCCTCAGGTGTAGGACCAGAGGACAACACCACACAGGGACAAAGTTGTTCCTTTTCCATCACAGGTAGGGATTTCTTCTCTGGCAAAATAATCTCCTCAGAATCTACTAGATCAATGTCCCTGGCTTCACTGGTATTTCTCCAATTATCTCCACCTGAACTTAGGATTCTATTCTTTCCTGATCGGCATCCTCACATTCATTTACTTCAAGTTGACAAAACAATTAACTACCACAGTGTACAGACTATCCAAGGTGATTTACAGATGCAATGCTCATGGAAGTCCCAGAGGCATTCTTTTGAGGAATAGAAAACACAGTTCTAAAATTCATATTGAACAATAAAACACTCCAAATAGAAAAAGAAAACTTGTGAAGGAAAAACAAAGCTGGAGGCATCACACTTTTGGGTTTCCAAATATATATCGGACATCTGGATCAATGCACTAGAACAGAGGATGCAGAAATAACCCCAAGCATATCAACTATTTGATATTTGAAAAATGGGTTCAAAACAGACACTGGAGGAAGGATAATCTCTTTAATAAATGGTGCTCAGAAAATTGGCTACAACAATGCAGGGGATTGAATCTAGGCCTGTATTTCTCAATATATACTAAAATAAAAATGCAACAAAGATCTAAATGTTAAAACAGAAATCCTTAAATGAAAGAAAATCTAATAGGTAAAGCTCTTGAAGTCATAGGCATAAACAAGTACTTTTTTTTTAACAGAACCCTAGTTAAACCAGAGATCATATCAAGACTAAACAAATGAAATAATATCGAACTAAAAAATCGTATTCACAGCAAAATCAAACAAAAAAGCAACAATATGTAGAATGAGAAAAAGTATTATTAGCTATTTTTCAGAAGAAAAGATCTAGATTATATTAAGTACTAAACAATCAGAGCCCAAAATTTAATGACCCAATCAAACATTGAGCAAATGAAAGCAGACACTCCTCAGGAAAAATAAAAATGCTCAGTAAATCTATTAAGAAATGTTCATCATCACTGACCATTAGAGAAATGCAAATTAAAACAATACCAGCATCCCATTTTACCCCATAAAGAATGGCCATCTTTAAGAAATCAAGTAACAAATATCAGCATATATAGTTACCCAGGGTGAGAATCCTACCAATTAACTGCTAGTTTCAAAAACCTGCTGAAGATTCTCAGGATCATTGCTTTGCCCATTTGTGCATTTAAATGTATGGCTCTTCCCATGTCATGTTTCCTAGCTTTTCTCTTCAAGTAATAACAAATGCTGGTCAGGCCAAAAGGGAAAGGGAACCTTGTACATTGTTGGTGAGAATGGACATTAACACAACCACAACAGAAGTCAATATTGAGATTCTTTAAAAAACTAAAATTAGTAATTCTATTCAATACAATTAATTCCTTTCTATATAACTTCCTTTAAGAGTTAAATACATCACAGTACAATGATATGTGCCTATCTATGTTTATACCAACACAATTTTTAAGAGTTAAATCTTAGAAAAGGTCTATCGGTCCATAGATAGATGAGTGGATACAGAAATTGTGTTATTTTTACACAATGGAGTACTACTATTCCATAAAGAAAAATGTCAGTAATTTAAAAATATATACATTTGAAATCATAGTGTAAAGTGAAATGAATTTAAATATTGCATGATTTCTTTTAAATGAGAAACCCAAAGTACAAATAAAGAGAAAAATAAGACATAGTTAACAAGAAGCAGAGAGACAGATCTTCCTCAAATGAAAAGAAAATCAAGAGATGGAGGGATTGCAGAGAGAAATGATGGAAAGGGGTGAAAAAGGAATTAGCAGGTGGTATGCCATATACCAACTCCACAAAAAGAATGTAATAATTGTGTAAGGCCAAAACATAGAGATTGAAAACCAAAGCAATTGAAGGAATAATATAGCAAAAAATAGATATATTGGCCAACAGAACAAGATAGAGCCCCAAAATAAGTTCACCCACATAAGGATGCCAATAGCATAAAATATTCTTTTTTTAGCAAATGTTCTCTTTATCAAAATATGGTGAACAAAGTGGACATTCACACACAAAAGAAAAAAATTGAGCCCTTATATTTTTCACACCAAAACCAAACTCAACATTTGTTAAAGAATTAAACATAAGAACTGAAAGTATAACAGCACAGCATTTAAAATGGAAAGTATTGCCTTGTTTCACTTTTCATTTTTTTCTTTAAATGTATTTAGTACAGGATCTGCAGGGTCTCACTATACAGCTTGTAACTGTAGTGACCTTCATGTTGTCAGCCTCCCAAACAATAAGATTACATGTGCATGCCACCACGCCCAGTCTCAATCACTGTCTCAGTGAGCCCCCGAGGTAGGGCTGGCACCACATGCTGGGGATTGAAACTTGGTCCCTGAGGCACTTAGGTCCACTGAACTATCTGGCCAGCCGTCAATTTTTATTTTGAAGATGTGAAAAGATATTGAGCCATCTAGCCTCCAAATGTTGAAAAATAATTTGCAAAATTTAATGATTGTTGTAGGAAAGAGTTGCAAAATGGAGTAGGAGTGCTGACTTCACCTTTGTTTTAGCTAACTAGGCTAGGAAATTTCTTCCCCCAGAGGGGTGACAGGTTATTTCAGATAGGCTTGGAAAGCAGAGGCTTCTGCAGGAGGTGTGATATTTCGCAAACTGGCCATCGATGTAGAGTAAGCATCTAGGTGAGTATGGATGACACTCAGGAGACAGCTCTTACTCAGAGTCACGTTTTTGAGTCTTTCACATATCCCAATAATTTATTCAGAGGGACCAAGGAGATGGCTCAATGAAATAAGCACATCCCTGGCAAGTGCAAGGGCCTGAGTTCAATCCCTGGTTCTGGAAAAAAAAAAAAAAATCTATTCAGAGAGACTTCTGGCTGTAAGCCAGAGTTCTGGGCACCAGATAATTCACCCTCAGGGAGTTACATTTTACTGGGGCTTTTGAAAGTGCTGTGAAAGATATTTACCCAGGACAACTGTATAGGAGAAGAGAACAGAGGCTAGAGAAATTAAAAAACTGTAAGGTTTGTAGAATTAAGTCATGATAGACAAATTAGAAGACCCAGAAAAAATAAATATTTAATTTTTTTGGCCAGGGAGATTCTTTGGTAGAAATGGTTAAACAAAATTCAAGTAAAACCAGGCAGAGTGCTATGTTCCTATAATCCTAGCACTCTGGAAGGCTGAGGCACAAAAATCAAAAGTTCAAGTTGTACTCAAACAAATAAGTTAGAAAGACTTGTCTCAAAAAAAAAAAAAAAAAAAATATATATATATATATATATATATATATATATATATATATATATAAAAGGAATGGAGAAGTATCTCATTATGAAGGCTCTGGTGTCTTTAACTCTCAGGACTTCCAAAAGAGTAATCAAGTAAGCTAATAACCAGATAATTCAATACAAAATTCAATGAAAAATCTACATGCATGTTTCTGAGAGGGGTGGGTTGTTTCCAGGCCTTAATAAGGCTTTGATAGCAGGTGAAGGGAAAAGAAGTTGTACTCTAATGGGAAGATTTACACAAAGGGTGTGATAGTTTATTATTGAGAACATGTAGCATGAGTAGATTTAAAAGGTAGGGTACATTGAAAGGATTTCAATTATGTTATTTCTTTTATGCTTTTAGCATCAAAGTATGAGGCAGCAAAACTCCATGTATAAATGCCACATGTACTTTTTCTTTGATAACAAAAATTGAGTTAAAAAAGTCCTATAAATGGTATAATAATAGAACATGTAACTTCCTTGTTTGGAGGCTTTATTCATATGCATACATTTTCTTTCATGTATACATACACTATTGTTATAGCCAGGATAAATAAGAACTTATTTAATAATAAATAATAAATTAGTTCAGCTTGATTTATAGCTACTGAAATCCATGGAGCTTGAAGAACAAATAACTTTTGCCTCAGGCTTCCTGCCTTAACACTGACTTGCTACAGGTATGTAGAAGCCACTGGGTATAGGAAATTTTTCCATGCTTTTTGATATGAAACAAATTATTTTGATTTTTCTTTATTTTAATTTACATTTTACTGTGTTGTTCATGCAGTTTTTGAGGGTGTATCTTTGTCCAGAAATTATTTGGATAACCATTCTTGAGGGTTTAGGTGAATTAACCTGTTCAGGACTTTGGACATTGTTTTTTATGTATTTACTATAGGAGTTCTTATATCTTCTTGACTCAGTTTTGGTAATTTGTACCTTTTGAGGAATCTGTCCATTTCTTCTGTGTCTTCTATTCTACGAGAGTAAAGATTCTCAAAGTAGCTATTGATGATCTTCTGAGTTTCCACTGGGTCCGTGGTAATGACACCCTTATCATTCCTTATTGTTTGTATTTGAATTTTTTCTTTCATCTTTTTGATAAAGTTAGCTAGAGGCTAATCAATTTTATTTAATCTTTCAAAGAACCAGCTTTTTGATTTGTTAATTCTTTGAATTGCTTTCTTCATCTTATTTGAATTATGTATCTGCTCTAATCTTTGTTTCTTCCTGTCTTTGGGCTCTAGGTTTGGTTTGCTCTTCCTTTTCTAGTTGTTGGAGGTGCAGCATTAGGGTGTTTATTTGTTCCAGTTCTGTTATCCTAATGTGTGAGCTCAGAGCTATAAATTTCCCTCTGAGGACTGCTTTCATCGCATCCCATAAATTCTGATAAGTTGTGTTTGAATTTTCATTGAATTGTAGATATTGTCCTATTTCTTATTTAATTTTATCTGTGACCCGTTGATGGCTCAGTAGGGTATTATTTAACTTCCATGTGTTTAAGGGGTTGTTCTGGTTTCTTTTGTCGTTTAGTTCCAGTTTCACTGCACTGTGGTCAGTTAATAATCATGGGATAATTTATGCTTTCTTGCATATACTTAAGCATGACCTCTGGACTAGTATGTGATGTATTTTAGAAAATGACCCATGTGTAGCTGAAAAAAAATTTGTACTCAGCTGTGGTTGTGTGGAAAACTCTGTATATGTCCACTAAGTCCTTTTGTTGGGTCTTACTACACAGAGTGGACTCATAGTGATCCTACTGTTATCAGCCTCCAAAGCATTTGGATTTTAGGCATGCACCACCAAGCCCCATCTCAATAACTATCTCAGTGTACCCCAGGACCAAGGATGCCAAGGCAAGTTGGGAATCCAACCCCTATTCTTGCTCCCACCTAAGCAGGCCCTAAGTTCACTGAGCTATCTGGCTGGCCCCATCAACATTTTTTGAGTTTCAGAATTTTAGAGTGTCTTTCAATCTTTCTGACTTTAAAAACAGTATGTGCTACTATACTTGAGTTTGATTTTTTTGATAATTTTTACTTTAAAGATATTTAATTAAAATAACTATAAAGTACATGAAATTTTATGAGGCTGTATATACTGATGTAAGAAACAAAGTAAGCTCTTCCAAATGGGTATTATCAGCATATATCATGTCATCATGGGGGTGTCCTTGTCCTCAGATGCAAATGAAGCTAACCTGCTTACCTTAGTTTTTTAAACATAAAAGATCAAAATAAATATAGTATTTTCTAAAAATCATAAGGTTTGATTTCCTAATTCTAGAAGAAAAAAATGGAAGTAGAAAATAAAAGAAGCAAGGTCAAAAAGGGGAATGAAGAAAGTTCTATTAGGCAGATTAAGAAAAATCTTCCCATTTCATATAGTCTAATTAGAGCATACATCTGGATAAATGAGATGTACTAGAAATAATTTGCAAACAGTATTTCTTTGTTTAAGTGATAAAAATTAAGATATCTGAATGCCTACTCTAAGAGGGAGGGGAAGTCCTGAGAAGCAAAATGCACATTTTCATTATGGTTTAATGATTGACTATCCAAGTGTGAAATTAAAGAAACACACCCTCCTTGTGGAGCTAAAATTTAGAGTTGCCTAGGGACTTTGAGAGCATCATGCAGTGTCCCTGTTTTTCCCTTTTTCCATAACCTGAAGAACTGTGTCAAATGTTTGTACTGACAGAGAAAGAAAAAAATATATATGGTATTTTCTTTAGTGTTTTTTAAACGTACTGAAATCCACTCCCAAAATCCTCTCCTTTCCTGATAAAGCAGATGAAAAACAAAATCTTTTTTTTTGTCTAAAAGAGGATGATGTTGTGTTTTAGCGATGTTTGAAAAGAGATTTCGTGGAAGGTTCTCTTAAGGGAGAGAACCCTTCGGTTCACTCAGCCATCTGTGAGCTTCTCCACTGATTCGTCTTCACGTTTGCTGCCACTATTCGTGGAAACAGCAACAACTGATCAAACATATTACCTGGGAAACATGGTTATCCCTATAGTCTCTAAGGAGATTTTGACAAAACTATATTTGCTTCCCCCGAAAAATGTTCGCTGAAGACAATCATACAATTAAGTATATGATTGCATGTATATTTACTCTAATTTGTTTCATCAGAGGATAATTTACTGATTCCTTCCTTCATTTTGATGAAAAAGAAAGTAGTGCCACACTGTGCATGTTCTCAGGGTAGGGTAAGCAAGCACGGACAATGCTACCCTGACAATCAATGAAATTTGGCTTTTTTTTGCTATGAAGGATTTTTGTGATACTACTGGACATTCTCATACCCCAAAAAAAAAAAAAAAAAAAAAAAAAAGCAGGATGCAGCCTCCATGACATGTGATGAGTATCATTGGGGAATAATGCCCTACGACCATTGTGCCACTCCTTCATCCAGGGTCTTCTGGTTCATAGTATGCAGTGACACAAATCCTGTGTATTGAATCCTACAAAAAAAAGCTGTGGGATGTTAGTACCTAGGATATAAAAATCAAGTTCTGAGAGAACGGCTGGAATTCAATAATAAACATTTGCAGACGTTGTTGATTGAACACCCAGTGTGACACATTTGGACAAAGCTGGTGCTTCCCAGCAAGGTGACAAGGGAAGCACTGAAGAAGCCCAGCCAAGAGCTGCCCCTTCAGCTGGCTTACAGGGGCACTGTGGGAAGATACACAGAATTCCATGCTAGCAACTGGATGTCTCTAGGTCAGAGAATATTCTGGCATCTAGGCAGCTCACAGGAACAACAGATCTGCCCTGAGCTTCCATCAAGGGAACAAACACTGGGAAGCCGTCCAACTTAGCTGTAAGTTTGGTAGAAGCCTTGGCTCTTATAGTGCAAAATTTTAAAAAATCAAAGAGCATCACTTATTACATTTTCAAATTCTAGGAAAGATTTTTCTCAAGAGAGAGCTGTCACCTCATGTATTGTTTTTCAAAGGTCTCAGAAAATACATGTTTATCTTGACCTTAGTCCTCATTCAAACTGTGTGACTGGCATAATTTTTTTTCCCTTTGGGAAATGCAAAGAGAATGAAAAATAATAACTAGAGTGACATTGAGTATTTTTGAGTTGTTATCACATTACAATCCCGTAACAGTCCCCGTTCTTGACCCAATATACCTCTTAAACACAAATATAGATGATTATACCTGACAATCTTCTCAAGAATCATGTAATTTAATTTTCTATTTCAAAAGCCGCTCCCGCTCAGTTCTGCAAATACTCTTACATAAGAAGAGAAATCAATAGCTCACTCGAAATTCAACTAGTGAAGAAGAGACTTATTTATGATCTTCTCTAAAGATAAGCCTCCAGATAGATAAAGTATCAAATGGTATGAGTGCCATTTGTAACTTCATTTGTAACTTTTCCTCACTCTTTCCTATTTCTCTGAGTGAAACTTTGTTTCCTCTTCAGAAAACAACAGAAATGGATAGTTTATAGCATTCAGTTTTATGTCTGGAGGCAAAAAGAGTACTGAAGAAAGAATGATAAAGACATCTCACATTCAGCAACAAATGTTCGCAGGACTTTTGCCAAACAAATACTTACAGCCACCACTGCGTTCCTATAATTTCAATTCTGAGGAAAAGAGATTGCTAAAAGAATTCAGATATAAAACCAAGTAATTAAAGATATTTTTAAAAATCTGGCTAAAATCAGTCTAGCAGTGTCTGGTTTTGGGGTGAGTAAATATTTTTTAAGATATTCCCTCCCTTCTCCATTTAGTTTTGTTTTAATATTAATAGTAAATGTCATAAGGAAGTAAAAACAATGTCTTTATCACGATAAAGTTTGGTCATATAAGATAGCTTACTGAAAATCTGTTCTGCCTGAGAAATATCAATTCAAGAAACTAACAAGTTTTTAAAAGAGCTTTCAAAAAGTCATTTTTATTCACTCAATTAGAATATTAAATCCATTGCATATAATGCTGTCAAATTGTGTCATAGATACTTACCTGTATAAACTCATTAAATACAATATTTTAGAAAACCTATTATGAAATTCTGTCAGTAGCTCATGACCTTCCCATTGTCTGCATGTTGATAGGAAGAGTTGTGAAATTCCACACACAAATGTTCTCTTCTTCATAGATAGTAAAAAAAGATAAGTGACATTTGCACTTCTTTACTTGGGTTAACCATCCAGATAATCAGTTTGAGGCTTTCGACATGTGATAATTTTCCACTACTGGTAGAAACCTATATATGTACTTTAAATAACTTTCATTAACCAGTTAAGAAATAGATGCCTTAATAAAGAAAAGAAAATGCTTATTTAATCTACTAAAATACATAAACACAGCATGATGATTACTTTCTGGAAATCATTCCATTTATTTAGGGTTTTCTTCAGCCTATTTTCTGCCATGCTATTATGGATTTTTTCTATTTCCTCCAAAAGAAAGAAATTTGAATTTGTATCAGTCTTTTATAGCCTTGAATGAGTGGATGTACATATTTGGGGTGAGTTCTATTGAATATGAGAGATATGACTTAATTTTGATAGGTCAATTTCACTTGAATAAAATTAGCCTAGGAGATTAGTAAAACTCTGGGTGTATCCATGGATGATTGGCATGTAGACTGCAACTTAGGAGGTAAGATCCACCCCGGTTGTGGGCAGAATAAACCAATAGGATTGTCTCCTGGACAGAATGAAGAGGAAAGGAAGAAGGAAGTCTGTCTTCTTTTTTCTTTGAAGGCTCCCAGCCTTGGACACTATCTTTGGATATTTGTTTCCTGTGCCTTAGCTTTCCAACACAGACCTTTTAGCTTTCTGACACAGACTTACACTGGTCTACAATGAGCTCCAGGCTTTCAGCCTCTGGCTAAATCCTCTGGTCCTCTAGCTCACAGTCTGAAATTTGACAATCTCCTATCTTATCTAGCAGTAGCCATTGTTTTGTGGTTTTCTTCCAGGACAGCAAACCTACCCAGGAAAATCTTTGGATAAGTACATATGCATGCTATATTAATTCAGTTCTGTAAATAAGCCCTAACTAATACAAGAAGTAATGCATAGAGTTTTCTGTCTTTCCTCAGAGCAATGATAAGACTGATATATCTTAGCCAAATTTAATTTTCCACAGATTATAATGTGTTTGGCAAATAATATCCTAGGTATTATAGAATAGTTTCTCAAGCTTAATGGATATAGGAATTACTTTGTGGCTTCAGTTTTAGTCTCTAGACAAAATTCATGAACAGTATATTTCCTCAACAATATAATTTATCCATATTTTTAAATTATGAAATCATTCCATTTTAGAGCCTTACATATCCTATGGGATGCTATTGAATTTGGTTAAAATATGATTGTCATTAAAGTTTAGGAAATGTTCACTGTTTACTCAACTTGGAAAATTTAAAAACAGTATTAGTATGTTGAAAGATATAAGTCCTATCACAAAGAAATGCCTTTAAATTCGGTAATCTAATGTTACCTGTACTTACTTTTTAAACATGAATTTTAGCTAAACAGGTGAAGTTATTTTCCTCATAGAACATCCTTTAAAAATGCTATTTTGACATGGCTATTCACTTTTATATGGTCTTGTTCGCAAATCTGATAATAAGCACTGAAGAGATCATGCAGAGGATGCTGCAGGAGAACAGGGATTTAAAATGCAAATGAGAACTTGAACTACACTTGGAAAATCAAGGCAACTGTCTCTGTTGCTGAATTTTTTCTGTAGTGTGTAAAGACAGTTAACAGAACTCATCATGCTTAGATGGATAATTGTGGAACCTAAAATTGGAAAACAAACATCATAGCCAAGAATACTTGACACTCTACTGACCAGAGGTATGTCTGCATTTTCCATAGCCCTGGAGGAAAGAGTGTTAAAGGCACATTCTAGGATATTTTCCTCCAATGAAAGGAAGGGGGCCCAACAAAAATATCTACCTATACTTTTCAGTGATGCCAGATAAGGTCTCACATCTGGAATTTGTGTGATTTGGAAATAATACAAATAAAAGAGTGAAATACAATACCTTTGGTGCATTAAACATCTTGAAAGAGTCCATATGTTATAGCTGAAACATATGTTTGGAGCAAAATCAAACAAATAATAATTATATGAGAGGCAAGACCTAAACACAGACTAAAACATGGACTATATAGACAGACCTGAGATGTAAATGAACTACAATAAATTGGTCAAGTTCCAAGAAGCAGAGAGGAGGACAAGGAATCCAGTTGACAATAAGCTATTTGATGCATGAACTCTTTTTTTTTTTTTTTAAATCTATCGATCAATCTATTTATTATTTATTTATTTATTTGGTACAGGGTCTTGCTTTGCAACTTAGACTCATAATGATTCTCCTGTCTCAACCTCCCCGGTGCTGCGATTACAGGCATACACCACCATGCCCATTTTCAGTGGCTGGCACAGCGTGCCCTCAGCTCCGGGATCATGACTGGCATAACATGTGGTATTGGGGACTGAACCCAGGTCCTTGTGTTTGTCAGATAGGTGCTTAGATCACTGAGCTATGTCTCCAGCCTCATGCATAAACTCTTATCTTCCTGATTCTTTTATACTCCAGCACCATTCAGTATGAAACTCCTATCTCCACATTGCTTCTGAGATGCTGGGCTACCATGGATCCTTGGAAAATGGATCTGAAAAAAGCATTTTCATCATTGTAGAGGGTTCCACTCTCCTATGAAATAGTTGCATTAAAGGTTCATCATTAAACTATCATGAAGAATATGAATAGATTACTCAACGTTCTACCCAGTATGGCCATTTGATTAAAAATGCATTTATTATCATATTTTAGGAACTGTTTTTGACAATTTTGGCATTTCCAATGTGTAAGAACAAAACTGGTTCTGACATTGAGCTAATATATCTTGTTTCAGTTTTTATTCCAATTAATTAGTAAAAAACAGGTAGAAAACAAAAGGAAAGGCAAATAAATGCCTGTGTTAATTTAATGGTGATTATCAAGCTTTCTATACTAATCACATGTAAATTTCATTAAAAAACTAAGTGAAAACAGTCAGAGTGAAGGTATTCACCTAAGTTCTTTGAAAACTCAGAATTTCATTACCAACTTTTTTGATAAAAAATAGCTTTACTTAGCCTTACTGACTCTGGTGGATAATTGTGCAATCATTTCATCTTTATTCAAGTCCTATAGACTTAAATACTCTGAGATTAAAATGTGTGCATTTATTTTTCTACATGATAGTATAATTTGCTATTAATTTTCTTCACATTTTACACAAAGCCAATATGAAAACATTCATCATTATAAAATGTACCTACTTCAAGAGATTTATTCAGACCTTATGGTAAATTGTACCAAAGTGGTTTTTTATAATATATGCATTTTTACAGATAGCTTAGGATGATCCTTAGGAATGGTAAAATTTGCACTAATTTAATAAACATTTATTGGTCAACTGTGTATCAAGCAATGTGTCAGACACTAGCAATAAACTAGTAAATATTTAGAAATACAATATTCTTGTTCTTGATTCTGTTATGGAATTTATATTTAATGTGAGTTAATAATGTGAGTAATGAGAGTGAGATGATGCAAAATGAAATATAGCAATAAAATAATTTCAAATAATGATTAAATTTGACAAAGTAGACTAAAGTGACGTGAATGAGAGTAGTTGAGTGGTTTTACTACAAGATTCACAAAGTTATTATTTACTGAGGTAACTATGTAGTCTACAATGATAATAAATTAACAACCTGAAAAGTCCAAAGAATAGTGTAAATGGAATTTTACAGCGATTAAGATGTTTTGTGAAGAAAACGATTGAGTTTGTTTGAGAAATAGCATGAAGGCAATGAAACTGAAGCACGATGAGTGAGATTTGGGTGACAGAGGGTGAGGTGGCAGGATGATTTCTGACCAGTCACCCCAGTGAACCCATAACCAGCAGTCAAAATAGCTCTTTGGTGCCTAATCTAGAAAGTAGTGATTTTCCCCCCAACCTACAGATGCACAGACATCGCACTTGGCATATGATTGCCCACGGAACGTGCTCCTGATTGCACACAAGACAGAGATGCTAAATCTCGGTTTAAGGTTAGAGTTAGCCCACGGAAGGGCTCTGTTTGTCCTAAGTAGTATTTTGAGAATTCAGCGGACTAAGCGCTTGCTTAGGTGAGTGTAGGAACCAGTGTTCGATCCTTGGTTGGTTCCCCTAGCCGCGCCGGCCCCGCCTTCGGGTGCGCTAAACCCGCGATGCAATCCGGGCGCGGTGGCGCGCGCCTGTAATCCCAGCCCATGGGAGGCAAAAAGCAGGAAGATCACTATGAATGTGGGTTGCATGCATAGTGAGACCCTGCACCAAAAAAAAAAAAAAAAAAAAAAAAAAAAATGAAATTGAAATATGTTGCACTATTCAAAAGTTTGGAGATTTTATGTGAGATGATGACTTTTACGTTCTTGAAAAATGATATCATTTGACAACATCAATCCCACATTTTTCCATGATAATCATGTAGTCATTTAGATAGCAAAGCTATTTTCTGTTTTGTTTTCCCATACTATTTACTTACTTGTGCATCGCATCGCCACTCTGTTCTTCACCCATTTCACCCATTTATATTACCTCAGTGCTCCTGGAAACTCTTGAGTTTTGTTATCCCAAGGAGAAATTCTAAATAAATATCTTTGTACATTTTTTTTCCTTTTATAGGGATCGTAACTGTAAGGGCTTCTGGTTGTATTTGTCTTAAATATCTATGAAACTACCCCATTTCCAAACAATGTGACTTTTTGCTACTGGACATGTTCATGAAGCAACAATTCCATGACAATTTCATGACTGCTTTCTCCTATTCTGACACTTCTTTTCATCTGGAAAGAACAGCTGTCTATCAATATTTAAGTATAGTGGGTACTTGTTTAATAAATACTTAACGACATATTGTTAATTATATAAATATATGCCTTTCACAGAAATCATCTTGAAGTGCTTTGATTGGTGTTATCCAATGCCAAGTATGGTGTGTCAACTATAAACAAGCTAAGAAATTACTCTTTAGTAAATGAGAATCACCTGCAGGTATGAGAAGGCAGAAAGCAGAATTATTTTCGCTCAGGACAAAGCAAAAGTCAAATGGATGGTTAAAATACATTCAATTAGTAGTTGCAGATCAGCAAAATAAAAAGCATTTTTGATAGTGAAGTTATCCGTACTATGCTATAATTGTGAGGAAATGTCATACATCTGTAAATTCATAGAACGTACAAAATTAATACGGGATGCTTATTTCAACAATAGATTGTAGGGTTTGGGGAGATGGCTCAGTAGAATAAGCACTTTCCTGGCAAGCACAGGGTCCTAAGTTCAAACCATGGTAATGAAAAAAAAAAAAAAAAAAAAAAAAAAAGAAAACAAATTTTAGGAGATATTAGGATGTAATTGTGGGTTCATTGATTTTAATAATGAGCATTGTGATGGTGAAAGAATTTTTGTATGTTTGGAAGAGAATATATATATAGAAACTCGGTGTTTTCTACTCTGTTTTGATGTGAATCTTAAGTGGCTCTAGAATAATTAAGCCTATGAAATAAAAAATAAACATAAAGATAAAAATTAAATACAATCATTTAAGGTTTATGCTACATAATCATTTAATCTGATCTGGAGCAAAAGAACTATCAGACCAATGCCTCATTGTGTCTTTTCTTCTAAAAAGTCTTATCTAAGGTTTTTTTCAACTTTGCACAAAAATAGACATTTTGAGAGTAATACTTGTATGTGTAGAGTTGACTATAAAATAACAAGGAGAAAGTAAAGAGCAGAAGTGAAGACACTTGTATCTGAGTTACGTGCTAGTCATTAGCTGCCATCATGACAGCAATACTTGTCTTTTCAAGTTTCCTCATTTTTTAAAGTTTCCTTGACTATAAAGTACAGAGAATAACCTGTGACATATAAAGAGTCAAACATAAATTCATGAGTTAATTATGCAGACTTAAATAATTATAGTGGAAGATTATGAACAGGCTGTGTTGGAAAAAGGAGAGAAGCAGAAAGAGTAATGAGAGAAGGTGTAGGAGATGGTGTGTCCCAAGAGCTACAGAGAGAGAAGAAAGGAGTCTGAGTTTGAATCTCCAATATACAAGCTCTAACTTGTGTGGCATTTGGATAAGTAATTTGAAATTTCTGATTTTAGTTTCTTTCATCTGTATAGCCTACATACAGGTAAATACATGTAAAGTTGATCTTAAATAATGATATTGTTACTAATATTAATTGAATATCTGTTGTGATAGATAATGTTTAAACGGTTTTCATTTGCAAATTTCTTATTATGCAGGTAAAACCAATAAAATAAAACCTACTGCTATCCATTAAACTAGTGAAAATTGAACTATATACATGTTATATGTGAGGTTTAGAGACCAAAAACTAGAAAGATAGATGTGCCATGAGAACAGCCAAAAGTTTGGTCCCAGTGTTTCTAGGTCAGTGAGAACTGATGACATAAGAGAATATCAGCCACACCCTACAACTCAGCGCTTTCCTGATCTTCTGAAGGGAGACATTCAGACCACAAAAGAAGGAGGTGTATAGTGTTCCTAAGGAAAGTCACCAGGAGAGAAAAGGCTCCAAACCTTTCCTAGAAAGCAATTTTGTCAATTTCCTAGAAAGCAGTGGTGGTGACTCATTCAGGCAGCTGACACTGACAGAAGCACTCAAAGTATTGTTCACAGCTTCAAGGTAAATGCTGAGCACACTTAGGATTTACCTTGGAAAATTGAAAGAATTTAAATTTAATTAGTGCAGGTCTTGCCTTAACTTGGCCTTGGAATATCCAACAGAAAAATATAAACATAATACTTATAAAACAAAGCTAGTAATCCATTAGCTGTTAAAGAAAGACAAATCACCACATTTTGACCACTGCCAGCTACACTGGTGACTGACTACTGTTGTGAGTTAATGGGAAGTAAGGGTTAAATTGCTGAATGCAGGACCTGAAATTCTAGGACTGTGATTGTGAATGAGAAAGTTTACTCAAATAAAAGGATTTGAGGATGAGACGATCTTCTACAGAGTCCTTCAAACACGGTTCCTCTGACTTCAACTGACTACCATCACTTGACATTACAATGCACAAAAGGGAGAGATATAGGAGAGAGATAAAGCTGGAGACTAAATATGCACATGGGGTAAATCAAGGCCAACCCTGAGAGAATGAAGCACATGAACAAGCTATTCCAGCTGTGAGAACATGAGATGCCTAGGGTGAGCCAAGCAAACAAGATGCCAAGCAGGGGTATTTCCACTGAACATAACCTCCTAGGTGTATAAATAAAATGCCCTCAGGCACAGGGCACTTTTCTTCTCTGATGTCAGAAGAGGAGGCTCCACCTAACCTCTGCTTTATGCATCTTGACTCCTGCTGTTCTTCACCCTTCACCACACCCCTCCAGAGTTGAAAGAGCTGGGTTGGATGCCACAGCTATTAAGAAATGGGATGAAATAAAGAAAACATCAGTTGTCAGCTGATATTTTAAGGATAATCTTTCTTTCTGGAGTGAGCTGAAATGTTTTTGTTGCTTTAATTTGCATTTCTCAAATTAACAATGATGTTGAATACTTTTCCAAATATTTATCTTCTCATTACATTTCTTAATCTGAGAAATGTATATTTCAGGTGTTTATTTTTGTATCAGGTCTTTGCGTTTGTATATCTAATACTTTAATGTTTTTATGACAAGGCTGTGGGGGAAAAGGAACCCTTCTCCCTTGTAAGAGGGCATATAAATAGTACAAGTAATATGGAAATCAGTGTGGAAATTCCTCAAAAAACAAATACTAGAGTTACCATTTGACTGACCTGTGCCCCTTCTAGAAATCTTCTTAAAAGTTTTAGAAGTGTGATACATACGTACTCATACTTACAGCAGTGCATTTCACAATAGCTAATTCTTCAAACAATCCCATGACAATAAATAGATGAATAGATGAAAAATGTGGTATAGTACTTATATTCATTGGAGTACTACTTTGCCATAAAGAGGGATAAGCTTGAAGTATTTTTAGTGAAATGGATGTACCTCAAGGCTACAATGACAGTTGAAATAAATCTGATAAATAACTTTAAAATATTGCACTTCTCTTGTGTGCAAAATCCAACGGTTAAATGAGGAATAGCTTTAGAGAAATAGGAAGAAAATGTTCAAATGGGACGTGAAGAGAGTGATGGGTGGAGGGGAAGTGTAAGAAACAAAAGTGGATTAAAGGAGAACAGAAGGGAAAGTGGAAACAAAGCTTTTGTAAATGAGGAGAGTGATAAGGGTTGAAGAAAAGGAAGGGGATGAAAAAAGAAAAGTAACACACCTTATTTGAAGGCACAAATTCTGTATGAGGAATCTGATCATCATGTACACCAAATATGACTACAAAAATACATTTTAGTAAAGCTTGAAAAGACCTAAATTCACTGTTATCTAAGAGAGGCAAGAGGCTCTGTTTGTTTTCCAATATTAAAATCATTTAGATCTGTTATCTTTCAGAAAAAATTAATAAACTAATTTTTAGACATTATACTAAGAAAGATGAACCAAATCATCTGAGGAATAGAGTAATTATAGAAAACTGACACAATGTCCAGGATCCTTGGCTTTGTCCTGAACTAGGAAGACAAAGCCTTTGAATATGGTTTAGTAAAATGCCTGAGGTGGATAGAGAATCATAATCTGTGCAAATTGTTTTCAATTTTATGACTGTGAAACCAAAGCTGATCAACAAAGCTTTACTGGGAGCTACCACTAGATTGAGAAAGTACCTAAATGTAAGGATTAATAGAATTAAAGTGAGTGGATAAAAGGTACAATATTCAAAAAGGCTTTATGTAGAAAGCAGCACCAAAAACTTCATTACATTTGCTGGATGGGAAAGGATGTTATGTCCGGCTGGGAAATACTTACTCTACTTGCTATGGTACAAGCACAATTTGTCCATGAATTTGTAGTAAATGCTGTAGTTAAAGATATAAGGATTGACTTGATTGTTTTCACATGAAATGGTGACATTTATTTTACTTGACTATATTAAGAATTGCAAAACATATCTGAAATGAATAATATTTCATTTACCAAGTATTATAAAGAAAATATATAAATATTCTCCTCCAGCAATGTTCATTAGACACATTGAGTGCTAATCGATATGATTTCTTGAGCATTCTATTGTAAGAGAAGCTGGAGTGTTGGCTGGCTGCTTGTATCAGCACCACAGGGAGAATATGAGCCTATGAGTGTCTCCCAGCCTTGATCAGTGGCACTTACAACTTAGAGAATTGCTATTCAGAGAAAATTTACCAGCAATCCGCTGCATATTAATTGATGCTATGCTTATGACTAAAGAACGTAAAATGATCTTGAATCCTCACATAGCCATGATGCTAGATGATATCAAAGGAATATCTGAATGGGGTGACATTGCTGAAGAGATTTCCATAATACAGTAGAAATGGTTTGTATGACTAAGAGAACATGAGGAGATGCTCACAAACAAGGACATTCCCCCCTTAGGAATGAGGTTGGAACCACATAATGAGCTGCCAGCTTCTTTCACTGCTTGAGTAATTCCTTGTAAATGGATCTTGACTAACCAACATAAAGCTGCCCAGTTGGTGGATTGCACTTCCAAAGTGAGAGGACAATATCTTATTTGGAAGATAATCACTTGATTAAAGTTGGTGAAAATAAACCAGGCTGAATTCTGTAAGTAACAGAATAAATCAAGAGCAATCAGACATCCATATTTGAGCTTTAATGGACTCGGCCCAAACTCAGTGGTCTGCCAAAGGAAAATGTAATCCTTATCTATTTAAAGGATGGTCGAATGGGTCGCAATCCTATGGATATCACTATGACATTATGATGCCTTCATTCAAATAGACTATAGTAATGATCTTCAGGATCTCTTTCTGGGTATAGGAGATGATTCAAACCATCAAATAGGTCTCTTGGTGCATTACCTTGTAGCACTCACCTGGCTTCATGATATATCAGTAGGCCTTAGACTGAATCTTGTCATGTTTCTCTTAAACTCTAAAGTATAAAAGGCAGTATAAATAGAACTACTGTGGTCATTCACAAAAAGGAGAGATTGTACATTGTCCTATGGTAAAGTTCCTGTGGAAAAAGCCTTGAGGATGGCTAGAGATTTAGTCTGATATAAATTTGCAGTTTCAGGGAGTTAAAACTGGATCTTGATAGGAATAGGCCCAGTCTTTGATCTCAGCGATGCTTCTCTAACAGAAGATGCCAATGCTCAGTTTGGCATGAAAGAACTGGGCAAGTAGCTATTGCACCTATTTGGAAGGCGACCTTAATCATTTTTCAGACCTAGTAACACATATTATTACAAATAATGCCCAACGAGGACCAGAGAGACGTATTCTTCAGCATACTAGTCTGATACAAAATTAGAATGGGCAATAGAAATATTGACTGTCTGTGTGGGAGTGAAAGGAATTTTCTTTCCAGCAACTATTAAGATTTGACCATTAAAGATACTGTATTTGTCAGGAAAAGCCAGCAACAGCAAGTAAAGCCAGCCAAACTGAAAGGCCATGTGGAAAGGCCAGCCTGCAAAGCAGGAGAGGGATCTGCTTCAGAAAACACTCTTTTTTCAGGGTCAAGTGGCCCATTATTTTGAAAAAATATATGGCACCCATAGCTTAAAAAAAGGAGAATTTTAGTTTTGACTCAGTTTCAGGGGTTCTGGTCTATGTTGTGTGGAGGGCACATTCATGAAGATGTGACATCTAGCGCTTTATCCTTATACACAAAACTTTGAATTCTTGGGGATTTCATTATGAATCCTTCACATTTCTCCATCCTTCATCTCTTTCCAAGTGTAAGATAGAACTTTCTCCAAGATTCTTTTATCTGACTAAAGGAGTATCTGCAGGAGTAGTATGAATAATTTGCAATGTAAGGACCCAGCAGTTACTTTTCTTTGGCTCCCTGAAAGCAGGAACTTCATGGTGGAAAGGCATGGTGACACCATGTTGCTTGACTACATGGCACCTGGAAAGATGAGTGGATTGGAAAGAGTTGAAGAAAAAGGAGCAACAGACCAGATATATTCCCCAAAGTTGCACTGCCACGAACCATTTTTTCCAATTAGGCCCAAATTGCTAATAGCCAATTCAGCCATGAATTGGTGAATGCATCTATCCATAGAAGATACTATCCAGGAGTCCATTACCCAGTGAAGCGGATGGAGAAGAATGGCATGTTCCTTTAATGACTAACACACTTACGTGCATAGATGAGTCAGAATCTGACCCAAAGTTTTAAGAAAGCCAGGGAAAAAGACAACATATAGGCATATAATCTAACTTTTATCTTGTGTTTGTCACTCAGTGGGCCTTAACAATCATTGTTGTTTTAATAAAATCAGTCTCTGGGGCTTTACATTTCAGTAAATCCAATATTCCATGGTTTGAGGAGCATGAGAACCACTGAAATCATTATATTACGTTTTAATTCATATCATATCCTTCTTTCATTTCCATCTGATTTTTATTAACTAGTTTCTATCACAGGTGTTTGAGTCATTAACTTCAGGCTGTTACTTGTGTTCCTGTGGCCCTGTTCATCCTAAAGTCACAATTCTACTGCCCTATGTTTTTATCTAATCAATAATTTTCCTTTTGTGTTTTCTTACATTATATTTACACAAGAGACTGAACTGCTGCATCTCAAGCAAAACATCCTGATATAAGAGTGTCATATTCTTTCAGAGAAAACTCTAACAGCTGCTAAATGTCAAAAAGCACACGAGAACACTTAAAAAATCAGTATAAACTAACATAATGAAGAAATCAAAATTTTAAGATTTTTTTCTCTCCTTACATGAAATGACTAAAGACTCTAGTATAGTGAGCTTATCTGCCAGTAAATTTTACTGGTGAGTAAATACATTTATTTAAAGGGCTCAGTTAAAAAAAAAGCATATTCAAATAAGTTTCTTTGTATCTCGAAACCTATCCTTCTCTCCTATCAGGGCAACACATAATTTCAACATATTGCACATTGCAGGCACCCAGACATTTATTATTCTTGCTGATATTGATATGTTTCATTTTAAAAACATGTGCTTTTTAAATTTTCTGCTCTTAGACGTTTCAAATGTGTTATCACACATTATTAGCAACCACGTGAAGAGACACAGTGGATTTTTTAAGATGAAAGAGACTATCCAAAACATTTTACCCTGAATATATATTACAAACTGCATTTCCTAGAACAGATGAAATCCACGGGGACACAAATCTAGATATGCATCTCACTGCTTCCATGATGGTTTGCTACCCATGTGTATTAAAAATGAAATGAAATGAAAAGTCATACGTAGGACAGCTGATACAGAGGCAGGTTGTGAAGACAGCCGCGATTTTCTTAACTGAAGGTTTGTTTTGTTTTGAAGTTGCTTCTACTGGGGAACCTTTCCGTGGAACCAGTTATCAGAGAACTCTTCAGTGAGATTCCGAGCTTCTGGGAGATATGGCACATGGCAGAAAGAAAAGGCAAGAGATAAAATAGGTGTGCAGCAGGTATCTGGGACGACCAGTGGTACACGGAGAACTGTGGTATTTATTGATTACATCCACGTCAGAGTCAGTGGGTGAGGGGCAGTGGGTGTTTCTGAGAACAGTGATGGTGACTACAGTATGCTCGGAAAAGAACAAAGCATTTTTGCAAGGACAAGGATGAGATGGGGTAGGAGTGGGGCAATAAGGAAGCTGTAGTTTCCCCAGGTGCTTTGCCATCTCAGCAGATCTTAGCTTGCCCTGAGAATGCCAAAGCAGTCATTATCCCTACAGCTTCCTGTGTGACCAGAAGAGAGCAGAACTTTCTGTGTTCAAATCTGAAGCAACGGGCAGGACAAACACAGCCTTGGACATTCCCTAGGCTTAATTCTAATTTGTCATCCCAGACCCATTTAGCATTTTTGGAAAGGAGTCATATTTGTGGTGAGGAGTGTTTTCTTTTAGACAGGAAGTCCAGGGCCAGCCAAATAGCTCAGTATATTAAAAAGCCTGCAAGCAACAGCAGGGGCCAGGGGTTTAATCTCCGGGCCTGCCATGCGGGCACTGCCCCCGAGGTGTGTTGAGACAGTAATTGAGACTGGGCATGGTGATGCACGCCTGTAATCCCAGCTCTTGAGAGGCTGTAAACAGGACTATCACTATGAGTCCGATCTAGTAGTGAGATCCGAACACCCTGTAGACCCTTCCCTAAAAATACAAAGGTGAGATAGGAGGCCCAACTTAACATCCAGACCCTGCAGACTCCCTAACAAGTTTTTTTGGGAAAAAAATCTGAATACTAGGTGGTATATTTTTAAAATAATAAACAAGTAAACATTAGTCTAGATCATGTGAACAGTTCAAGGGGTAAAATTAAACAGAAGTTTTCTTTACATCTGAGTTAAGAGCTGCTGCCAAATAATCTCTCTAGTTTACACCTTAAAGCAAACATATAGCATGAAGGTTGAATACTTTTCCTTGTCATGAATCACCAAGTAATTCCTGATTGTCATGAGACATACAACTGATCCTAAAGGCTAGCCCCTTTCTTGAGAAAAAACTTTGATCCTTTGAAACAATACTGTTTCCTCTTAGAAGACAAATTTTAACTGTCTCCCATTTTATTTTTCTAGAGTTGAAATTATAGGAAAGATTAGCCCTCTAACTTTAATTGCCTATAATTTTGCTATCAAGACAACCATCAAAGTGCGCTACAAACAGAGGAGTGATTGAAAATGAAAGACAAGTGTCTAGATATCCGCAAAACTAATTTGAGCACTAAATTAGAATCGCTCTGTTATGCTTTGCCTGGATCTCTTTCATTTGCATCTTGTGTACACACCAGCCCCAAAATGCATATCTTCCTTTGTCATATCTTTCAAACATCATGCTAAGTGATGATGCTGGAGTACATCTCTGTTGCTCAGCCTGAAGTTTTGATTTACTGTCAAGAATCAGGTCTTATCCCTAGGAAATGAACACATTTCAAAATTTTGATGCAAAGATCTGTAAATGTACAGTTGGGGGAAGGAGAGAAAAAACAGGGAACAAAAAGGTCATCTTCAATTAGTGTATGATAAATAATGTCTAATGACCTTTTGAAAGACAGCCAATACAGTAGATGACCAGTTTTTTAATTTTTGTTTTTTCAACCATAGTTAGCTTTATACATATTTTCTAGTGTAATCAATTGTTCAATATTTGGCTTGCTTTAAAAAGCATCATTCTACCAGTTGCAGTTGATATAACTTCACTTAATATTGTCTGTCAGGCTTTATAAGAAAAGGGAACAGAGATGCCATGCTTTTGGTATGTTGTCTCGTGGTCAGTGGAACCAAAAGCCTATTGTACTCCGGGGATGGATGTCACTGTTGCTGTAAATTGGACTAGGATTACATTACTACTTGTCATGTGGTCCTACTAGTATTTTATTTTTACAGAAATAAATGATAAGGCAAAGTAGAGGTGAGTTATTATAATAATTTTCCAATTAGAGATATTTGGGGGATTTCTCATCTATGACATTGCTGGTCTTACCTACTCTTTGAACACATGTCAAGCAAAATGATTCTAATTAAATCCAGGTACTCTAAACTAAGTCTTTGCATTATAGAGATCTATTTTTCCCCTGAATCATTTACAAAATGAAAATTTAGGGGTGATGATGTATTTCTATTGGGAGGTTACTAAAATGAAAAAAAAAAACTTCTGTATGTTTTTCTGTTTACTCAAATTTTATATTTTTAAGATGTAAATGTTATGTGAATATTAGATGTGATTCACAAGCACTTACCCAGAAGTTTCCTTGCTCTATGGTGGCAAATCGCAGACAGAGGAACATTGTTTAAATCCAGAAAAGAACATTTTCTGTACATGCATTTGTGTACATGCATGCCATTTAATATAGATAGTTGCATATTTATTTATGTCATATACAATTTTATTTAATTAATTTTTTCATTGTCTTTTTTATGCAGTTCAGCCTGCTCTTGAACTCACTTTGTAGCCAAGTCTGACCTCAAACTCACAACAATCTTGTTGTATCAAACTCCCAAGTGCTAGGATTTCAGGTGAGTGGCACCACATCTGGCTATTATATATAATTTTAGAAAAATTTCTGAAACAAAGTAAAGCATGAAGGGACCAAGGAGGCCATTTTAGCAAGAAATTATGGACCACAAGAGACTTATGATATTTTATGACTACATTTCTGCTAAGGTCTTTTTCTTTTGCCTGGATTTAAGATACTTAACATGGTTTTGTTTCTGTTTTTTGTTTTTTCCTTTTGCATAAGACTCAGAGAAGCAATAATACATGAAGTTATTTTCCTTCTTAACCAGCTTTATTAAAATATGACGGATGAGTAAAATATCTAAGCTCTCCAACATAGGAAAATGATAAGCAATATGTCACAATTAATCGTATCACAAATGTGTCACTTCAGATAGTTTTCTTTCTTCAATGTGGTTATAATACATAAGGTCTACTTTTTAATAAACTTCAGATACATAATCTGATCAATTATAATCATGATGTTAAAGGGCTGGTGGGGTAACTCAGTGGACCAAGTGCCTGCTTAGGCAAGCTCGGGATCAGGATTCGATCTCTGGGAACACATGCCATGGTGGCCATGCTAAGTCAGAGACTGAATCCAGATGTGGTGGTGCATGCCTATAATCCTAGTGCAGGGCAGCTTGAAAATAGGAGGATCACTATGAACCTGAGCTGTGTAGTAAGACCCTGCACAAAATAAAAACAAATCATCTTAAATATTAAGATCCAGGAAGTCAATCATCCTTTTAAAGAAATCATTCATATCCATGATATATAATATAAATTATAACTTATTCATCTTTTGACTATACATTTGTATACATTAGCCAATATCTTTTTTTTTTTTTGCGCTTGTCTTCTAACTTCAGAACATGACTACACTCATTTTCTATGAGTTTTACTTTTTGAAATTCTATGTAGGATTTTTGATAAGAAGTGCTCTTGATTTAACAGCCTTTGGGGAGGAGAAGGAAATGTAAGCAGAACTGGGGAAAGGAAGCCATTTGTTTGTAACTCAGTACTAACAAAAGTACCAACAACACAGGTTCCTCAACTGGATTAGATTTTCAGTGATGAAGCTAGGGGTTTTATACTAGTATTTACCAGAGACTTGTTATAGGTTACATCAGACAGATGCAGAAATTTAAGTGCATTCTGTTTTTCTATGCTTGTTTTTTGGCTGGAGTCATATGAAACAGGGCTGTCTGCTAAAGGTCACATTGCTTTTGGTGAGGAGAGTAGGTCTGATTTTACTTAAGAGAATACAGAATATGCAATCATTTCAGAGCATTAACTAACTCCTTTTTCATATTCCTACATATAAACTTCTACAACCATCTAAACACTTGTGTAAAATGTTATCCTATATGTGGAAATCTCCCTAATCTTTCATAGGAGATTGGCTATATATTTTTATACAATGACTAAATCCTTTACCAACATAGTGACACATTTTAAAAATTTTAAATGAATTTTTCTTTCAACATTAGTATTTTGTATAATACTCTCAGACATTTATATACAGAAAAGCTATCTCACTCTTTTCTGTATTTTTGCTATTTTAGTAGGATCAAGAACATAGAGACTGGGGAGATAGCTTGGTAGTCTACATGCCTGCCTGGCCAGTGTAAGGACCTAAGTTTTGATCTATGATACCCCACGTTGTGGTCAGCACTGAAACCAGGCATAGTGGCATATACCTGTAATCCCAGCACTAAGGAGGCTGAGAAAAGAAGATAACTGTGAGTCTGAGCTGCATATTAAAACCCTGTGTCAAATCAATATTATTTTTAAAAAACTAAAATATGCTCAATGAAACAAAAGATGAATTGCCATTAAGGGTTCTAAATACATTAGGCTTGACTAGAATACAATTAAGATAGAGCATTAAGAAAACACTATTAAAAAAAAAACACACACAAGGAAAATGAAGGGGGAAGTTTTGCTCATGGGAATTCTATGCATTAATAAAAGTGAACAGGGCATCCAAGTTGTTTTCTTGTAGTTATATGTATCATACAGAGTAAGCTCACACTCCATTTGATGGAACTGGATAAATGCATCATATTGCCTACATGCTAGGCAGAGTAAGGAACATAGGGGAGGTCCGTATTTTTAAATGTGTATATTTTAGTAGACAGTTTATCTGTGTCTATCTTTTAATAAGACACTGCAGAGGACAAATTAAAATACAGAAGGATAAGAGTTCAGGCATTTCTTGAAAAACAAAACCTATTATTTCTTAGGGGAAGGTGTCCATAAAATAAACAGTTGGAATGATTAGAAGAGACTCCATAAAGGTAGTGGCCTCTGAACTTCACCGTGATTCTTTTTATAAATGAATGTGGTAAATCTGAGGATCTGTGCTCTGAGAAGCAGCACCAGGAAGGAATTCAATGGGGGAAAGCTTCACTTGCCAAAATGTCTAAGGAGAATAAAAGGACAAGCAACAAGAATAGGTGGAGTAACTTCAGCAATAGACGCAGAGAAACTATGATGCAGATCGGAAACCTATAAGAGGACAAAGGGTACTAGGAGAATTGAATAGGAAGGGCAGAAATTGCAATAAAATCCAAAGAAAGCATGTTGGGTGGAAGAGAAAGTGTCAGAGCTAACACCGCTCAGTACCAGACGGCCGCATGTTTGCCCTGCAGCTGACCAGGAATTAGTCTTGGTATGAATGTGGGCTGCATCCCAAAGGAGTGGCAGCTGGAGGCTGCTGGCTCGCGGCACAAATTCTCTCTGGGAGAATTTGTAGTAGTGCTGGCTGTGGGTCTCATAGGTAGAGCAAGAAAGTATTCCAGAGCAAGACCCAAAATTCGCAGGGACACACAGGCCAATGTTTTTTCTATTCCAACCCTGGTACCTAAGCAGGCATGACAAGCAACGTGCTGAATCAAGAATGATTTTCAGCACTTTCTTATTTTATTTTTTCTGGTTCAAAGACAGCCTTTTCTTTTTATTTTTTTAATTAATTTTATTGAGAAACAAACAACAATAAGACAGTTTCAAAACAGGTTAGTAGGACAGTTTCAATGATTAATACCTTACATATTGTTGTCTTCATAGTAGTTATTCATAGTACAAGATGTAGACATGATATCCTGTCCAAACACTATTAGTACAAATCTTTCTACACATTGAATTAAGAGAAAGTAGTTGTATGTCTATCCTAACTCTTTTGTACATACAGCTACAAAATGGTCCTTCATTTATATCTACCTTTTTTTTTTGGCTTAGTTTTGTCACATATGGGCACTCCATTGCCATTTCTTATCTTATTTTTATTTTTTCAGTTTCTCCATCTCTGCCATCATTTACCTGCCTATATGCCCAACAGCAAACCTGACCTCCTAACCATAGTCAAAGAAATAAAAATGGAAGACCAAAGGCAATTTTCCTCCAAAAAGATACTTAGATGTAGTTTAGTCTCATTTTCTTGTCTCTGAAGCAATCATTCTCTGTTCCTTGCACAAGAAATGTGAGTCTCTCAACCAGGTTCACTGCATGTTTGACTACAGCATACAATATTTTCAGTCCTGAAAAAGAGTAATTTAAAATAGTTTACATATGGGTATTTGAGAGAAATATTTGCAATTATGTCTGGCTCCAGGATTTGCCCATCTTCTACAGAAAATGTGTTTTAACAGTTGGTCCAGGTGTTGGTTATAAATAGGTGTTTTTTCTGAGAGACAGTAAGAAGCACATGATAGGAAGTTCTGAGTATTTTTGGAACAATTTCTCGATGATAACTTTCTTTGTATAATTTAAAAATGGTCCAGGTGACTGAAGCAACCTGACTGGGAGAGAATTCATGCTGGGCCTCAATTATGTTATTTCTTTCAGTGTCTCTGCCAGTGAGCTCTGTCACCTCAAATCTGTGGAAACTCCCTTTTAAAAGTGCTCTGATGACCAGTCATGTTAATAGAGTGGGAGAGTGCTCTGCTAATGGGTCTGGCCTTCCAGATTTTCTGTCAGCAGTGGCACATACTTCGGAAGGGCAGGTGCACTTTGACTTCACTTTGGTAATGAATCAGAGAAATCTGTATCCTGTAAAATCAGTAGGAGTCCTGAAGATGCCAGTGATTTCTTATACTGCCTTCCATGGTATTAGCTGATGATTCAGGGTGAAGCAAAAGGAAAATTAGAGCTTTGGGTCCCAAATTCCCTACTGAAAGGTGAGTGTTAGAGTAGAGCACAGGGAAATATTGATCCACGTTCAAGATCTAGGTCCCCACTGAGCATCCCAGCCACCTCCAGAGCTTTCTAGACTGGGCAGTGAGAGAGAAAGGGACTTCAAGAAGCCTGGAGATGCTAGAGAAGGAAGGGTAGTAAACGAGCTACCCCATTTGCCATTGTAAAATATTGTTCCCACACTGGCACCTTAGCAACAGGAAAGCTTCCCTGTGAACAGGTGTGCATGAAGGGATAATTGTCAAACAATAAAATTGCCAAAGCACTACTATATTGTAAATCAGTGTGTCTCACGAAATCGTGTCTCCATTTATATCACCTCCTGTTAATTTTGTTTTTTTTACCTATGCTTCTCAGTTGCTCTTTATAATCAGATCATCTTGGAATTATATTTGACAGAGGATATAGAAGAAATATATTAGTGTCAAAATATTCACGGCATATTAGCAACTGAGAACTTTGGTCTCATCTAAGAACAATTGCCACTGTCTAAGAAACACATGCCTTTCTGCTGGAATTTGACCTAAAAGCCTCGATAAGATCCCAAGGTGGTTTTTTTTTTCTCCACAGGACATCAAAACGTTTTATGCAGAACAAATGAGATACTTTAATCTAATTTATATGAAGAAGTAGAGCTAGGTCCTGAATTTCCAGAAGAAGGATGAGTCAGCATTTGTTCCCTATTATAAATGCTGCATTTTTAAGCCTTCTAACTGAAGAGCAAGAAAGAAAAAGGTCTCTAACTGTGGGCTGTGCTACAAAATTGGGGCCAAACTTTCAATGATGTTGACTTTTTAAAGAGAATTTATGATCTCATTTCTATGCTTCTTTACTCTGCCTTGTCATGACCCATAAAATAATTTTGACAAAAGAAAACCAAAGACTAAATAGGTTAAGGTTTTATCTCTTTTTATTTTTCTTAAGATTTATACATTTAATCTATATTTTGATTTTATGTGTCAATGTTTATATATATTAATAACATAGATATAAATATATAAATAATTCTAGAAAATAAAGTATTGTGATACAAAATATTCAACTTAGATAAAGTTTGAAATGAAATCCTTCAATCCTTTCTAATCATATAATTACTATCGCATGAATGTGGACACTCTGTTTGATAAAATATTTTATCATTATTCAACCAGTATTGCCACAACTTTCCAAATTTTTGACCACTTTATCTTTCATTTCTTCCTGTAATTTATTAAGTTCCTATACATTTGAACTCTTGAGGTTCTCACACAAAATTGAAAAGTTGATTCATTTTTGTACATATTTTGCTTTGTCTTAAATGCATTTGGTATTGGGTCCTACAGTGTAGATTGGACTCCTGGTGAGTCTTGTTTTCAGCCTCCCGAGTGCTGGGATTGTAGGCACACACCACCATGCCCAGTCTCAGTCCCTATCTCAGTGCGTCCCTGGGTCAGGGCTGGCAAGGCAGGCCGAAGAGTGATTCATTCCCCTCACCTATTCTTGTGCCTATGCAGGCGCTTTAATCGGCCAAGTTATCTGGCTGGCCCTTGATGCATTTTTCATTGATAAGCAAATATACATATCCCTGTCCCTTATAATTCTGACTCTAAGCTTAAAATCCTTTTAGATAAAACAGCTTTACAATTAAACTAAAAGCATTACAATCTTCTTCAGTGGTAAAATATTTTTCATCTATGAGTCTGACAGATAGTAAGTAGATATCAAGGAAAGAGTTTGTTTCTTCTGAAGGAGTGTTCCTGTTTAACATTGAGCCATGAAAAAATTGGAGGAAAAAGCAGTGACCCAAGTAGAGCAACATAGCCCCAGAAGAGTCCAGATGAAGAAGACACGAATTCTGTCAGCTATAACTTGGAATTTATAATTGCTTCAATCTGTGACAAATGATAGAGTTCAATTCAGAGCATTAGATAGAACTTGGCCATCTCCAAATGACTTGCAGCTCTCCATACAAATGATGCGCTTGAAGTCAGAAAAATATGGACAAGAGCCACCAGGGGAGCATAGTTCTGAAGCATGTTAACTCTCATGCCATGCGGAATGCCCAGGCTAACAAATAAGCCCTGATAATTACAATCTATGAGTGCCTGCTTGAGGTGGTAAGCAGAATTTTTATTAACTTAGTTCTAAAGTGGAATTAAATTTCACTCTTTGGAAATTAAAAACATCTATTTCTTTCTTTTTTATTTCTTTTTTTTCACATTCTCTTCATCTTTGGCCTCTTTCTTTCTTTCTTTCTTTCTTTCTTTCTTTCTTTCTTTCTTTCTTTCTTTCTTTCTTTCTTTTTCTCTCTTTCATCTTTCCTTCCTTTCTATCCCTCTCTTTCCTTCTTTGTTTCCTTCCTTCCTTCCTTCCTTCCTTCCTTCCTTCCTTCCTTCCTTCCTTCCTTCCTTCCTTCTTCCTTCTGTCGTTCTGGATTTTCTTTGTAATGTGTTATTTTAAAATACCATTTATTTTTCACAAAGCCTGAAGAAATATATTTATGCAGTTACATTCATTTAATTATGCATTGATTCTTTTCACAGCTACATATTGAGTGCTTGATATTTCAGATATACATCCTTAAAGATGTAACTGGAAAGGTGCTTGAAAAAGAAAGCAAGTAATTTAAACCCTTGGTACTATACTTCCCATAAAGTAGGTCATATAGTTTTCACCAGTGTGAAATTTCCATAGGTAAAACTGAAAATAAATTTCTTGGTATTTGATAATCTATATTGTTGTTTTGAAAACAGATTTGAAAAACTTAGGCAACATGTTTCATCTATCTTGTTATCAAAAGATTTTTGATTGCTATTTTGTTCTCACTAAAATTAATAAAAATTTTCAAATAAAAGAATATCAGTAAAGCAAGGAAGATTGAATAAAAGACACCCTGGTGATTCTGACAGAGGCATAACTGAGAAGCCACACAATAAAAAAATAAAGATTTTTGAGGGGCTAGGGAAATGGCTCAATGATATAAGGACTTACCTGGCAAGCTCAAGGGTCTGAGCTCAATACATGATTCCACCAAAACAAAAAACAGGAAAGATTTTTGAACTCTTTTTAAAAGATGAAATACAAAGAAAATGAGGAGAAAAATCAAATAACAATGAAAAGGAGTAAGAGCCATGAGTTATACCTCAATAAATCTGGAATGACTCTCAATATATAATATTTTTACATTTATTTTATTTTACTGAAGAACAAATAGCAATGAGACAGTTTCAAATCAAATTAGTAGGACAGATTCAACACTAATACATTGCACACTGTTTTCATAGTGGCTTTTTTGTTGTACAAGGTGTATACATGATACTCTACCTACAAAAACCATTAAAGCAGATGCCTCTATTCAATGAATTAAGAGAATGTAGCTGTATACCTTTCTTTTCAAAGCTGAATTATAGTAGAGTTTCAATAATTAATACCTTTGACATTGTTATCTTCCTAGTGATTATCCAATTACCAGGAGCAGACAGGATATCCTGTCCAAACACTATTAGTGCAAATCTTTCTTCTCATAGAACTATGCAAAAGTACTGTATATTTGTCCTAACTGTACTGTTTATACAAACACAGAATAGTTCTTCCTTTGTTTCCCCCCTTTTTTGTTTAGTCTTGTCAAAGATGGGTACCCTATTGTCATTCAATTATTATAGGTGCTTGAATTCAGCGAAAAAAAATCCAACAAAGGCAGCAGTCTACAATAATAGTGGGTTATACAAAGAAGTTGTTGACTAGAGCCATTTGCAGCTCAGCTTATTATTATGGCCTTGTTTTACGTACCTCATTTTTATACTTTTCTACTGGATGGTTAAGACCGAGATAAAGCAAGACCTATATAACAAAAAAATGTAACTTTTGTATCTGATGAGGTCAGTCAAGTCCCCTCAGGGTTTATCCTGTAACCCTGTACCTCACTCTGTAGATCCTTTGTCAGTGTCAGCCATGCGGATGAGTCACGGGTCTACAGCCATACCACCCTGAACGTGCCCAATCTCATCAATATATAATATTATTACAGAAATGTTTAGAGCACTAGGTATAAAATTAACTTTGTTTGAATAATAAAATAATATGTGCTTCTTAGAAGTGATCAATGTTTCCTTAATTTTCTGAATAGATCTTGACTTTGGAAGAAAAATAAATTAGATACTTCCTCTCATGTAAAAATAGAAAGATGCTATCTTGGTATCTTGGAAAACAGAATGTATAATTCCAACAAAGAAGTAATTAAGTCTATCGTACTTGTAGCACACATTTTCACAATTTCTTGTGGCACAAAGCAAATGAAATGAAAGCTCTTGGTTTCATTTTCTGTTTGCTGCAAAGATTGGTTTCTTACTCCAGGAAGACATCTCAGCAGTGGTACTATAACCTTCTATCATTCTAAATTATTGGATTTCTGTGTCTGTCATTTACTGTCTGAGATAATCGGTGATAAAATAACTCTTTTGTAGAACTCCTGAGAGGATTAGGAGTTAATGCTGCAACAGAATGGTAGGTGAGCTAGGAAAACACCCGCTCCTTACCTGCCACATCAGCCCTGCAATTCTAGAACTCCAACGCATTGGTCCTATGAGCACCGGCATGCCTGAACCAAGAGGGTGAGTCAATTTAAACAGCAGATCAGGAATGTCACTGTATCTCTCAAAGCTATTAAGTCACAAAACTCAAAGAAAGGCTCCAGAAATGTTCCAGACTAAAAGCCACCATGCCACCTATGTGGAGTACCTGTCACTAAACTAATTTAGTTTCAGAATCAAATAAAATGCATAGCTACTATTCTTAGCTCCAATGGCCAAATTATAAGTAGTAGGCTAGCATAGAGTACGGTATTATCATGTAATTTGTTAGAGTTGCTACCTGTGCACTTTTTAACATAATTATTTTTAGGTAATAAACGTTAAACTATTTGGGAATATAGCATCAAAACATACATAAACCGAAACCAAATGATTCAAGAAATAAAAGTATGCATGTATATGAGTGTGTATGTGTGTGTTGAGGAGTAATTGTGGGAATGGGTAAATGATAAAGTGATCAAAGGGAGAAATAAATAATAACTAAATCTGGACAAAGGGCAGATTTATTTTTGACTCTATTTCTTACAATGTTTTATAAATATGATACCATTTTCAGATGACTAAAAAAATAAAATGAAATCGACACACAGGTAATGCATCAAAGAATTAAGGTTTTAGAAACTTTAAGCATCACAGAGACGCAGCACCTGACACCGCTGCAAGAAAGGAAGGTTTATTTGACTCACAGTCTCAGGAGATTCACTTCCGACTTGGCAAGGATCAGAGCCATAAATGTAGCTGCCGGATTTCTTTTTTCTTTCTTTCTTTTTTCTTTTTCTTTTTTTTTTTTTGTGGAACCGGGAATTGAACTCAGGCCCTTGCAGTTGCCAGGGAAGCACTTATCCCACTGAGCCATCTCCCCAGCCCACATAGGAAATATAAAGTTCATGTGTTGGTATATAAGTTTTGATCTACCTAGGTCTTAACCATCCAGCAGAAAAGTATAAAAGTATAAAAATGAAGTATACATCGTGAGCCCATAATATTAAGCTGAGCTGTAAATGGATATGCTCGACAATTTCTTTGAATAACCCCCTATGGTTGCAGAATGCTGGACTGTGTTGGATTGTGGTGTCGAGTTCAAGCACCTAAGGTAGTTGAATGTCAATGGAGTGCCCACTTTTGACAGGTGTAGACAAAGGAAGGGTTGTAGAATGAAAAAATCATCATGTGTGTGTATAGACAGTACAGTTGGGATAGATAACGCTGTGCTTCTACATAATTCTATGAGAGGCAAGATCTGCACTAATGGTGATTGGACAGGATATTATGTCGGCTTTTAGTGCTATGGTCATCCACTAGGTAAATGATTATTGAATCTTTGATATAATTCAGCTATAAAAAAACCTGTAAATATAATATCATGTATGCACCTTGTACAATACCAAAACGTTATGAAAACAGTTTGCAATGTATTAATTCATCGAATGTGTATGGTTAAGATGTCTTGAAACTGTCTGATTGACATTTGTATTTTAATAAAATAAAAATAAATGAAAAAAACATGTAGCTGCCTGGCGGTCGAGCCTGGCCAAGGAGGCCGCCCCTCCAGCTGTGGCAGGAAGGAAGCAGGGTCACTGAAGTTCTACACTGTAGCAAACACCACGAACGCTTTCTACAAAAAGAAATAATTCAATATGATTCTACAGAAGAAAGCTTCCCCGGATTAAAACACAAGAAAGAAGAAAAGAGAGAAGACTAGCATATATAAAAATCTGAATGAACATATTCCCACATCAAACAAAATGTCTAGATTATTTCAACATATGTGCAGAGCTAAAATATGTAAAACTAATTATACAAATGGAAAAATAGGAAGTGTGAATAAAAGCTGTTGAAAATCATTTCAACTCAGGAGGTCTTAGAGATAATTCAGACGGAATCCACTATATCAATAATAAATATGCAATGTATGAATAGCATTACTGTGCTATCTATGAATACAAATACGAATAAGACGAAATACACACACACACACACACACACACACACACACACATATATATATGCACACAGACACATACATGTGTGAACTGAAAGGAGGGGTGAATAGAATGCTGAATGTACTAACTTAATTTGAAATAAAGACAAATGAGATGACATGTCAAATACAAAATTAGTGGTATCTATCAACACAGTAATTATAATGAAGGAAGATAAATGTATTAAGCTTTCCTTGGGTCTAGTAATATTAATACAGTGGGCCATTAATGAACTTTTCTAATACTGAAACATCCTGCATTCCTAGTATAAAGCTCATTTCGTTATAGTGTATTATTACTCTGTTGTTAGTGTTTTCATTAATATTGAAGATTCTTATTAATTAGATTTCTCAGCATATTTTTCCATAAGTGTTTTTATAGTGCCTTGATTTTTTTCAAGGATTTTCTTTCTGGGTATAGTATTCTGGCCCACTACTCCCTTCTGCTAATTAGTAAGTGGAAGTTTTAATATTACATACCTAAGTTACACTGAGGAGTAGCTGATTTGTATCACTTTCTTTAGTGATTCCAGGGCATTCCTCATATACCAAGCTCTTCCTACTTCACTGACTTTATGAGGTATTCTGCTTTTTCTTAAATCAAATATTTCATGTTGTACTTTTAGTTGGTTTTGTTTTGTTGTCTTTTTGAATTCATCTTGTAGCTGAAGCTGGCCTTGAACTTGTAGAGTTCTCCCTGCCTCAGCCTTCTCATTGTTAAGGCAGATGCCTCCATGTCCAGCCTAAATTTCTTTGTATTTATTTTGCTTTTTATTCACAGAACTTCTTGAATCTGTGGCTTAAAATCTTTCACCTCTCACTTGAGTAATTCAATATTTCTGCAGATATTATTCTAGACAAAATTTTATTTTCATCCTTGGGGATTGTATAATAATCTTTCCATTGTCCTTTCTACTTTTACAAATAAAGCTTATTTATTTCTACCTTTATCTTGCATATTTTGGATACTCTTTTCCTACTTTACTAAAGCTTTCCTCTCCTTAGCAAGTCTACTGAGAAAGCTATCTATTGACTTCTGTATTGTAATTACTGAATTCCAAGTAAAGACTTTTGCTTATTCTTTTAGACTTTCTTCCATTTCGTTATTGTATTTCTAAAAATTTCATCATTTTGTTATTTTATTAATAAAAGTTTTCTACACTTGTTAATAACAGTATCTACATTCATTGTAAAACTTATTCTACTTTTTTTAACATTTTGGTTTTGTAACCTTTCTTCCTGATTTCTGGGACTTCTGTTTGTTTGTTAGAATCAAAACCCAGATCCCTTTCTCGTGACAAAGAGGTAAAACAGAAAGTCATAGTAATTACCTGGAATTCACATTTTTGTTTTTTTTAGTACTGAGAATCAACCTCAGAACCTTGTACTTAGCAGGCAGGCACTTGTGCTGCTGAAATGGGTTCCTGGACCCCTTCAGCTTATTTTGAAACTTGAGAAATTTTATTTCCTTGTCATCTTACTTATTTCTATCATACATTCCTGAAAGAAAGTTGATGTGTTTTTTTCTGTGCCTCACAACCCCCTCCTTCCTTTCTTCTGGGCTTAGTTTGTCTCATCAAGCCTTAAGGACACTCAAATGCCCTGTGTGCCTTCTTAGTAACCCTCTGGCTTTGCTTTGCCTTTGTCCACTTAGAAATCCACATGTGCCTTGAAGGGGAAAGGGCTAGGTAATGTCAGTGTTGTTCCTCTCTCCCCTAAACTTTGAGTCCTCAAATCTGGCTGTTTTTGAAGAATATATACTAAGTTTTATCTCCCCAGCCTCATGATTATGTTCAAATTTGCTTGGGTTTTCAGTTAATGTTGACAGTGAAGGCAGTAATTCATGTTGGTTGAAGCACAGACAACAAAGGCTGCAAAGGAACTGTCACGTAGCTAGAAGTAGCTAGAAAATTATTTTTACGTTCTAAAGCAGAGTTATCTTGGCTGCCGTAGGTAAGTGATACAAGCCTTAGACCTAAATAATTCCCTATTTGACATCTCATTTGGTTATATCCAATAGCAGTGTGATCTGTTGCATTTGAAGAAAATCACTGTAACATTGCTATATTTTATTTTATATTTTCTTTCTTTTTTTTATGGTGGAACTGGGGTTTGCACTCAGGCCCTTGTGCTTTGCAGGCAAGCGCTTATTCGACTGAGCCATCTCCCCAGCCCATATTGCCATAACTTAGTTCCTCATAAAAATACTTTTCTACAGACTGATCCAGATTATTTTCAAGAGATTCCCCAACTATTGCAAAGAAGACTTTACACATGTTAAATCTTCTTCTATTTTTCATTCTAACATGCAATATTTGTCTTTTAAAAGACTTCATATTCACTTCGCTTATTCTCACTTCATTGAACAAAAGATTATATTGAAGTACCTAAGAAGCTGTGTTTGTTACAGTGATTCCAACCAATAACATTTTTGCTCAGTGAAATTTTGGATGTTTCCTCCATGCTATGTCATAAAATATAAAAAAATGCAGACTTCATACAAAGGCTAAAGACATAACTTTCTTGGCAAAGTGCTTCATATTATTCTAATTATATACATATGTCTAGGTAAATAGATAGACAGATAGATAGATAGATAATAGATAGATAGATAGATAGACAAGTATATATGTACTCATTGAATTTTATTAAATTTGAAGGAACAAATAAAAATTCTTAAAAGTTTGCCTTGGCTTAAAAGTTAAATATTTTAAGATTATCTAAAATATTAAGAATAAAACAGAATTTTTAAGTTTTGGGGACTTTTAACCTCCAGAAGAGGAGCATGGGTGGAAGGAAGGTTGGGTGTGTCAGATTTTGAGAACATTTTCACACAGTTTCATTGCAGTTATTCTGTAATTGATTTTCATAGAAGCATAGATTTCTAACTGTTTTATTATTGCTAATACTTGGTATAATATGAATAATATATTATTTAAAAGTTATTCTTGGTTTATTCAACATCACTTTAAAAATTTCATTGAATTTTGAATCATGTCAATTCTGTTACTCTATATTTTAAAATAAACAGACTATGAGCCAGAGTCCTTTGATGTAGTGAAGTACAGTGGACTGATTTGTGATTGGTAAATCTCCTGGACATTTGTGTTGAAATAAAGTCATTCAATATAAAGAAGAAATAAGTTAGTGAGGAGAGCTAGTAATAACTTCAAATAATCTTGACATTGCAATTATTTTATTAGGAAATTTATAGACACAGTTATGGACTCGTTCATCATTTATACACTTTAAAATCTCATACAAATTTGAATATTGATTCACATTAACTTCTTGTTCTCAGTTATTTGAGAGGGAAATATTAGGTACTGCAAAACAAGTTTATTAACGAAAAATATTTTTATTGGCTAGTGACCCAGCCAAGTTTAGCTTCTGTGTTCTCATAGTGATGTGTTGCTGACATTTCTGCATCATTTTCTGCCTAAGAATTACAGTAATGATAAGGTTTTGTGAGAAAGATTTACATATATTTAATACAGACAGCAGTTGTTCTTACCTCCATTGAACTATGGACATTTTAAAAACACAGACAACCTTCACATGAAGAGAAAACTTTCTCTCAGGCTCTCACAGAGAGCAAACTGGCCAAGCATTGGCCGTGACTCATCCACATGGATGACACAGACAAAGGATCTACAGAATAATGTACAGAACTACAATATAAATCCTGAGAGGACTTCACTGACCACATAAGAAATATAAAGTTCATGTGTTGGTATATAAAAGTCTTGCTCTATCTAGGTCTTAACCATCCAGCAGAAAAATATAAAAATGAAGTATACATCGCAGGGCCATAACATTAAGCTGAGCTGTAAATGGCTATGGTCGACAACTTCTTTGAATAACTCACTATTGTTGTGGAATGCTGGACTGTGTTGGACTGTGGTGTCGAGTTCAATCACCTAAGTTAGTTGAATGACAGTGGAGTGCCCACCTTTGAGAGGTGTAGACAAAGGAAGGGGTATAGAAAGAAAACATCATGATGTGTGTGTATAGATGGTACAGTTGGGATAGATAGCGCTGTGCTTCTACATAATTCTATGAGAGGCAAGATTTGCACTGATGGTGGTTGGACAGGATATTATGTTGGCTTCTAGTATTACGGTCATCCACTAGGAAAATAATTATTGAATTTTTGATATAATTCCGGTATAAAAAATAAGATAAGTTAATTTACTGATAAGAGACATCTGCTAAAATAATATCTGTAAATATAATATCATGTATGCACCTCGTATCATACTAAAACATTATGAAAACAGTTTGCAATGTATTAATTTATCGAATCTGTCTTGTTAGGGTGTCTTGAAACTGTCTGATTGATATTTGTACTTCAATAAAATAAAAAATAAATTAAAAAAGAAAACAAAACAAAAAACACAGACATCCTGCTATTTGTTACCCTCAGGTTGTGCCCCTACTGTCGTTTGTGACACACACTGTTCCTGTCCTTTCTCAACTAATGAGTCATGAGAAAGTTTTCAACATAGCACAATTTTAGCACCACAGGTTTTTTGTTGTTGTTGTTGTTTTTTGTCTTTCTATTTTTCAGCATCATTAGCACTCATTCAACTTGGACATTATCTCTGTTATGATTTGCATCTAGAATGTCCCCCGCAGAGCCTCACGTAGAAAACATACTGGATGTTGGTCACATGTGCTCGTAACTCCCAAGTCTACCTAGGCTATGTTTCAACATTTTTGTCAAAACATGAATATCTTGAAAAATGAATCATGTGTATCAGTAGTATAGCAATCGCACTTTTCAGGAAAAACCTATATAAAGATAAAATGCGCCACCAGAATGTTGGGATGTGTAATTTTCTAAACCAACATGGCTGGATCACATGCTGCCAGCCATTTAGATAAACACTCTTTCTGGCTGTCTCCTTGGCATGTCTAGATGAAATGAGTGTTTGAAATCAGTGTTCTCACTGAAGGAAATTATCACCTTCAGTGTTAGTGGGCACTAACCAATAAGGGCTTGAAATAAGAGGCATAGAGAATCTATCCCTTGTTCCTCCTATCTGAGTGCTGAGCTGGAGATTGGATTTCTCTTGCCCTTGGACATGTATTGATCCCATAAGCTTGCCCGTTGGCAAGGCTTCACTGTAGATTGAACTGTGCTATGACCATGCTGCAGATGGCAGGGTGAAGGATTTATCAGTCTCAGTAATCTTGAGGGCCAATCCCTCAGGATCTTCCTCTGCCTTTCTTTTGCTCCTTTTTCTATGGGAAACTTTAACTAATACAGACATGAAAGCGATCCAAGATACTTTTGACTCTCAAATAAGCTCAGAGCTCTTTAATTAGATGTCAAACTGTATGTTAGAGAAATTTATATGAAACCTGATACCTAGGGCATAATCAAAAATAGATCCTTATTTGATAAGACAGCCACATCACTAGTCCTAAAACAAGCTTTTGCCCTAGAAATATAGAGAGGAAAGCAGAAGTTTCATCTCATCAAAAGTGCTATCAACAAGTAGAACAAAGAAGGAAGCAGTTACTATTGTGTTTTTTGGCAGAATCAGAAAACAAATAGTAAATACATTCCTAATGGCCTCAGTGCAGGAACTTCGGGTCAGTACACATAGATGATTGTCAGGAAAACATCCTATGATATATCAACTCTTCTCTCTCTCTCTCTCTTTCTTTTTTATTAATTTTATTGAGAAACAAATAGCAATGAGACTGTTTCAAAACTGATTAATAGGACAGTTTCAATAATTAATATATTGCATGTTGTTGTCGTCATAGTGGTTATTCATAGTAGAAGATGCAGACAAGATTCAGGTATCCTGTCCAAACACTATTAGTACAATCTTTCTTCTCATTGAATTAAGAGAAAATAGCTGTGTATCTGACTATTCTGTATACACAGATACAAAATGGTCCTTCATTTGTATCCCCTTATTTGTTTAGTTTTGTCAGAGATGGGTATTCCATTTCCATTTAAATATTGTAGGTGCATGAATTCAGCAAAATTATCCAATATAGTCCAGTACTCCTTTCTTCCTTTTTAAAATTTTTTTTATTTAGTATAAGGTGTACAGGGTCTCACTGCATAGATTGGACTTGCAGTGATCCTCCTTTTACGGCCTCCCATGTGCTGGGATTATAGGCATGTGCCACTGCACCCAGTCTCAACTGCCATCTCAGCACACCCTGGGGGCAGTGCTCACAAGTCAGGCCCTGTGAGATCAAACTCCTGAACCTAGTGTCTGCGCAGGCAGGTGCTTTAATCCACTGAGCTATTTGGCCAGCCCTCTCTTTTCCTTCCTTCTTCCCT